>JAHWFP010003691.1:0-13837 GCA_023313725.1 Lithobius niger
CCTCCCTTCCCCTACCCCAACCTTCCAATTAGCTGGCCGTTGGATGTCAGAGCAGCGCAAATGAAGTTAGCGCCAGCCTCCGTTGTGCAACAAACAGAAAAGTCCTCCCTCACATCACCCCCTCCTCTTATACCCAAACACGAGGTACGTCTTCCTGTAGTCCATATTGGGTCAAATTTAATAGTACTTGCGTTAAGCGTTGGCAACAGTTCGTACCACAACGGAGCAGTACCTATACTACAGGATCGATGGCACCGAACGTATTTACCAGTTTTGCTTCGAGACGTTCGTTTTAGCGGGGGTTCGGGCACATAAACGTTCCCAAGTCCAGAGGCCAATCATTTGCTTCGATGACATGGCAAACAATCGTTGCCGGCCAGACTGACCAAAAACTGGTGAGGTCATTTGCGGAGACCGAAAGAAACCCAGACTTTACTTAAAGGACAATAAGCCCACTGTAATAACAATAGCAAAAGACTTGATTCCAGGGATTTCCAAGAACACGGTTTAAAATCGAATACCGGGCTGTCCCACTTGTAAGTTACGACACTGGTCTTTGTCTGTTAGGTTGATCTTACGTAGCGCCACCCAAAACCAGTACTCACTGCTTAGCTTCCCTCCTGACCCACTTTACCGCATTAAAAAAAACACCGACTCCGTAACAGGGTTCGTACATAACAGACGAAACCATTTTCAAGGCTTTTTCAAAGCTAGGTTACAACCAACTTCAAGGCTCTTTACACAGTACACTCAAAATTACCTTTTTAAATACCAGTATTTTGCCAGATGTTGTCGCGGGCACCACTGTGCTCTTAGTTTGCATTAGAAAGCTAACCCACCGCAAAAAATGGTATGTCCTCTCTTCCCCGATCAGGGTTAGGTTTTTGCCGGCAAAAACAGCTTTTTGCTGGAACAATGGCAAAATCATGGTTTTTACTGGTTTTTTTTTTTTTGGAGTTGTTACCGGCTAAAACTGGCAAAAAAACCAGCCGACCTGCTTCATACGCTTATTTTTACAGTAAAAGACATCCACCCAAAACCAAAACTGGTAGAAAAACCCGCCAAGTTTCCAAAAACGGTCGGCCTTTGAAGGTAGTGATATCATTCCACCACGGAAAGGCCGTCAAGGCCTAGATTTGTGTAGATATTGTGAGAAGAATATCTTTTGCTGTGAAAATAAGCGTGTGAAAGGTAAATAAGAAGTGAATGTGCATACCATGTGACGTTTTCAAGGGGAGCTTTTATAATTTTACCAATATTTGACTATAATTGTAAGGCACCTTTTTTTTAAAATTTGACTTTTAAGTAGATTTTTGCCATAGTTTTGGCCAAAGGGGCAAAGAGATGGCAAACACCATAATAAAAACGTGTTTGAACTACTTGGTGGCAAAAACCAGCCCTATTTACAATGGACCAGCCCGATGGACAACGAGGAATACTGCGACTAATAACCATGACAACAGCACTTGTTTAGTTGCCCCTTTTCGGAAAAAAATGCCTACATGGCACCACTCTCTTTCTGTCTCCTATCCCATTCGAAGGACGCGTCGTTCACAGAAAAAAATGGATTCGGCTAACAAACTATTTATATTAATTTATTTATTTTGTACCTAAAGAAATTTTACTGTTATAGCATTAACTTTATTCCAAACAACTCACAAAATTGACGGCCATTTCAAGGCTCCGACAAGCAAAAATTCAAATTTTCAAGGTTTTTCAAGCCTTGAAGTTTCGGACTTCAAATTTAATGCCTTTCAAATAATTCAAGGCCATGTACGAATCCCTGCTTAAAAGGCCAATAACTTGCTTATTGCAAAATAAAGAACAATTCAAATCCATTGTGCACGTTATACAGCATTTTATGCAATAAAAATACGGAATAACAGATTTACCAATTTTAGTACCATTTTTCGCCAATATATGTCGTTGTTCGCAAAGTGTGTTAGTGTAAGTGCAGTTTAAATAAGTCGTGCATATTTAGCATGTATTTTTTGCCTTTTTCGTTTTTTTTTTTCTTTTTTCAGGGGAAAAAAATGTACCCATACAAGTTAAATAACTTAACACACTTTCTTCACAAGGGCATCTGGTGGCAATAAATGGTACTAAAATTGGCAATTCTCTAAATTATTTCTTTTTACTGAATGAAATATTTTTATTGTACGAATTTTTTTATTCTCTTTCCATTTAAGCGAGGTAAAGCAAAGCCTATCTTGTTGATAACAAGGGTATATTTGTCCTTTTAAATTCGACCCGACTCAACATCGGGGGGGGGGGGGAAAGGGGAGTAATACAGTTAGTTGAGGAAGAACTACCCATTCTAGTACGCTATGTAGACGACTGAGGATTTGCTTGATGCTAAACAGATGACTAAACCGACGGACAGGTGGGGGGGGGGGCGTCTGTTAAAGACGTTACGTCTAGTACAAACTAGCTTGCGTCGATACGACGATATTTTTATGAGTTTTTCATGATTCACTACTAAGTACTGATCGGGAGTCGGTGGCCGACGGTTAGCACGATTGTTTGATAATAATGCTGAAGCCTATGCTGCCTCGTTCTCGTGTCGACTGTGGCATGTTTAAGATCCTAGGCTGGGAGGAAGTCATACTTCCAGGAAACTGAAGACCCGAAGCCAAATCCGAAATCAGCGCATTAGGTTTGTAGATTTTCAGGGATTTGTGCAGATTTGCGTGGATTTGCATGATTTGTACAGATTTGCGTAGATTTGTAAGATTTGCACAGATTCGTACGGGGTTTCAAGATTGTACGAATTTGCAAGATTTCGCCTTGATTTTGCGGATTTCACGAAGATTTACAGATTCGCAGAAGTCATTTAGATTTGCTGATTTTCAGTAATTTGTGTGGATTTGCAGATTTTTTGGATTTGCATGCAGATTTGTAATGATTTGCATAATTTACAGAGATTTGTAGATTTTCAAAGATTTGCAGGTTTCACTTGGATTTGCAGTTTCAAGCAGATTTGCAGGATTTACAGAGATTTACAGATTTGCAATAATTTGCAGATTTCACTTGGATATGCAGATTTCAAGCAGATTGCAAGCAGATGTTCAATATTTCGTGTTGATTTGCACTGATTTTCAGGATAAACATAGATTTGCAGATTTCAAGCAGATTGCAAGCAGATTTGCACATCTCACGTTGATTTGCAATGATTTGCAGGATTTACAGAGATTTGCAGATTTCACTTTGATTTGCAGATTTCACAACCAGGAGGCTTGTTAATCGCTGTATTGATAGGGGTTATTAAATTGATTATATGCTAGGATTTGCAAATCCGAAATCAGTGAGCTTACGAGATTTCAGCCCTTGTTGGACCCCTCGGATATCGCCTCCTTTAATAAGATAGCGCGAGTCCGACGTCTTTTGTCTGAGATAGCACCTGCTGGCAAAGAAATCGACTGTTCATCGCTAAATTCATTTAGGGAGCAAGCAGGAAGTAGAATCAACGGACAGCTAGAGTAACTTAGCGTCACTCAAACCACACCCCAGCCTAACAGTGAATGCCAGATTAAAATTAAACTAAATTTAGCCTGACCTAGCACATAATCAATTTAATAACCCCTATCAATACAGCGATTAACAAGGCTTCTGGTTGTCTAAAAACACACGAAACATTTATTTTTTGTGTTGGGCTGCTTCTTTTGAAAAAAAATAATAAAAGTTAATTAACGAGAATGTTAGCGACACCGTCCATCGGCCCGCGTGTCTTGACTGCTTAGCAACACCCAAAATCACAACCCATTCTAATACTGAACGCCAAATAAAGGGAGGAAAAAGAAACCAGATGTAAACTAACTCAGCCAAAGAACATTATTCAACGATTAGGCCTAATTCATTTTTTAAGCATGGTATTCTGGGTTTTTTTTAGTATTCTGGGTGGTATTCTGGGTTTGAGTTACGTTCTCAATGGCGCCCGACTGTGACTGTTATCATGGTAGCCATTCCACGTGGCCCCTGGCTATGTTACGACGTTCCGTAAGGGACAGTGGTAAAAATATAATTCTAGAATCTACATTTTTAGATTTAAGTTAGACAGAAAATGACTAGACGTTACCATCTAGTGTTTAAGTCATGGCATATCGCTCGTCTCTGGTGCATGCAAGGTGCACTTTGGTGTTCCATTACACCCAACACCAAGTCTTTTGTCTTCGTTTGAAATGCTCCGCATTGACAAATACTTAGCGAACGACATTAATCGCTCTAGCTTGCGTTTACCAGGCTTTTCAACGAACTTAGGCCTAGCTCGCCGATAAGCTTAAGACGTGCGTATGGCCTCGTCTGAACGCGTATATGCAAGATACACCTATCCTACTAGGCAAAACAGTCAGCATTCGAAGCACGCCAAGTCAATCTCTAACCGACTGTGATCCGTGAGCATTAAGCGAGTTCTCTCAGGGTAATTATTAGAGACAGCAATGCCGCTTGAGAAACAGCTCGTGGGTGGCTCGTCTGCAATCCTGATAATGGAACCTACCGCCGGGTGCGCGATGGGTGCTTGCGCTACTTAAGACAGGCTACCTTCACGGGTTACACGGTTGTCTTTAGACGGGTTATAACTTGTGGAAAAATTTTCCCAAGTTAACTTGCTAATTTCTTCCCAAAAAAACACCAATACAGTGAAAAAAAAACAAAGAAAAATTAGCAAATTTCCCCACATATTTGTCCTAAATTTGCCCCAACAACAAAATTATTACCAAGTCAAAGCTCACTCACCGAAGCGAAGAATATTTACCCCTGGACTTAGGAGAAAAAAAAAAGCAAATGGTTACGCTCAGAAGGGAATAAAGCCACGAGTGACATGCGAAAAATTAAAAAAAAATAGTACTTCCATTTTTTTTTGCCGGGGTGTTCTTCGAAGAAAATTAGTAATTCTGAATTAAAATTAAAAATGCCTGTCTCTGCAACGAAACTTGTGAATGGTCCACAGTAATTAATATCCTGAATATCCCATTGATAAGTTTCCAAAATTAGAAACTATAGTGTCCGCGGCCTATCTTGAGTTCTCCGCAGAACGAACACAGATAATGGATTGTACGTTTTCAGTGTCAGAGTGCCTTGTTGATATCCAAGATGGTTACAAAAACAATGGCCGCCATCGATTAAGGCCGCGCCCTCCAGGAAGACGTAGCCGCTCACAAAATACTTGCAGGACTCAAGATACACCGCGCGCACAATAGCTCATCGTAGTCAACACTCACAAAAGGAAAAACATCACAATAAAACGAACTTGCTCATCATAGCAAAGATAAAAAAGGAAAAATATAACAGAGCTACTCACACGTTTATTTGACAGTATCACCCAAGTACACTCACCTAGAAAAGAAAAGAAAAGAAAATATTATTAAAACGGGCTAAAATAATAAAATAGCATACATGGAAAACAAGACAACAAAACGCATTGAAGCTATTGCATCCCGGCCGTCGCCCACGGGGGAGGGGGGGAGGCCCCCGCCCCGAGACACACAAGGCTAACGGGTACACAATCAGACCCTAGAAATGTTTTCCATTACATCTTACAGGCAGTAACCTTAAGGAAAATTGGAAATAAGCATCAGCAAAAATCATCCATGCTATAGACATAACGTAGTACGGTAAGCCACCTTCATGCACTTACGTTTCAGTCAACCGACAGTCAACCGACGAACCAGTCAATCACTAGCTCACTGCCGTACCGCCTTTACCGATGTGGCCAATTGTCAACTGGCATAACGATAACTCGTTGAACCCGTTAATACGGTCACAACCGTGACCAGGACTCCATGCGACCAAATATGCTCGGTCGTAACCCTCAGAATAACAGGGTTCGCACAAAATGTATGGTTTGAATTTCCCTGGCTTTCCCAGGTTTTCCCTGACCAGAATTTCCACATTTACCTGACTTTTGTGTGGTGCAGTGGCAACCCGGACCACTGCACTGTGACTGAGGTTGGCGCTAATGACCAAGCTGTCGACGCGCCATTAAGCTTCATCTCCCCCCCTCCTGACTTTTGGCATCATAATTTAACTGCTAAACTCTACATATGTACGTACGTGCATCACATATAATATTTTTAAGGATTGTATAGGGCTACCTTCTCAAAAGTCATTGTCCCCGACTTTCCCCTCACTTTTTTCACCCATTTTCCTTTTCCCTGATTTTTTCAGGTTTTCCAGGTCCCGTACGAATCCTGAATAAACGAAAGCCGTTTGTTCTTCCGATTTTAGTTCACAATGGGTCGATTTTTCTAAAAACAAAAAAAAAAAAAAAAAAACATAACGTGACACTGTAGTTAAAAAATAACCTAACTAGTGGAAATTATGTTATTTGGTGATAATTTCTTTGAAAGGGGGTAGAAATGTGGAGGTGACGGAATTATTTTTATTCCCTGGCCGCAGATTGCTCTCGTTTGTAAAATTAAGTCGAGCTTTTCTCTCGACTCGAGAAACCAAACATATATTTTTTTAACTTCCTATCACACTAATTTCCTAGTTTAAAATACAATTAACGACCCAGCTTGAAGATAGATAGGTAACCTAATTGGCATAAATTACGTTTATGCGAGGAAGTAGAAGGGTGAATCAATCCCCTTCATACACAAGAAGACAATATAAAATAAATAAAATAAATCATATTAAGTCCCAGTGCCGGATTTACGAGGGGGAGGAGGGGGGGGGAGCAAAAAGGTTCAGTAATGCTCCACGAATTAATTATTGCATGGTACATACATGAGGGCGAGGTCTTAAAACAACGTCACGTAAATGAAATATAAACACACAATAACGGGTAAACGAAGTAAGCGGTCTACATTTTAAAAAACGGTATGCATCTGAGAAAGAAAGAAAAGACTACTGCCCCATCTGGGAATCGAACCAGGACTTCCTACCGACCTGACGCATATTGGAAACACTAACAAGAACCCACAAATTTATCCTTTTCCATCCAAATATTACACTTAAACAACGTATAGGTTCATGGACAAATTGGGGGCGAGATCCCCCTCCCAAAAAAAGTCACTGTATGGAAACCGCACCCCAGTCGGGGGGGGGGGGGGGGGGACAAAAAAAAAAAAAAAAATTAAAAAAAAAATTCTAAAGGGTTACCCCCCCCCCACCATAAAATTCCTAGATACGCTCCTGAGGAGGGGGAGGGGGAAGGGAGGCAGAATTATTCAGCATTAGTTCGTTAGCGACGAAGGGAATACGACTGATGGGAGCAAAGTTAAGTCGTCGAGTTAAGTCGTTAGAGGCTTGGTCCACGAACCTACAGGATGCGAGATGGAATTCGAACGAGTGATAGTTTATTGCATAATGACTTCAAGTTTGTCACGTCAAACTTATAATGTTCAACAAATGCACATAATTGAAAAAAGGAACTTAATAACAGTAATAATATGGTGAACTCAAGTCGAAAGCAACATCTGAATACAAGCCCCTCAGTGTTATAATGTTCCACAGCTTTCTGCGACACAGTTTTGTAACCTAAACATTTTTCTGCAGGGTTAATCTTTCAGGTGTTGGAATTTTTCAAGGAAACAAGCCCTTTGAAGCGAGGATTTTTAATTTTTTCTTGAAGCATGGCAAAGCATTAAATTCATTAAAAAACCTTTCTACAACTTTTCCTCCATTACTTTATTCACGGTAAGTGCGGGTTTACGCAACAACTCGCTTTTGCATTCTCGCAGCGAGAATTGGCAAAGTTGTCGTTGCCATGGTAACAACGCTATCTGGATTAGCTAAATCCGACGTCGTTTGAGTAAATGCTTTAAGGTTTATGATCCGTGACAATATGATAAAGATTTCGTCCTGACGAAATTTACACAGTCGCTTCTGAACTCGCATTATTAAGTGTCTTCACTGCGAGTCGACAGAGCTAAAACCGCCGCCATGTTGGAATTTCAGACGATTTCTAGCTTCTAGCTGCGAAAATGCAAAGGCGAGTCGTTGCGTAAATGCGGCCTAACATTATTTTAAATGCTTGTAAAAATAAGCACCGTACATGGGAACTAAAACTGATTTTTAAAATTTCCTTGTAATCCTGTATCCTGCAGGAGGGCCACTCAGTTTCACAAAAACTCACCTATCAGACATGCCCAGCCCACACTTTCAAAGTTCCATCAGGTCCCCCCCCCCCTCCCCCTCTTCCTCCATGCCCAGTCATCGCGAAAAATGGTTTGTGTTGACTCCTACCTAATTCCTTCCTCCATGATTAGTCCTAAAATTACCAGCAAGCTGCAGTTTTTTCTTAGGCATTTGCAAGCCACGTTTGTTTAAAAATTTAAGTTAAATGTTTTTTTATTTTTTATAATAACTTCAGAATGGGAGGAGCTAGTAACTTGTGGTTTGCACCATTGAAAAGCTGGCGAAAAAAGGATTAAAATGGTGTATTTGAACGTCAAAAACGGTCGATATTTAACGAAATTATCGTTGTTTCCGCATATATCGAAAAAAGTGCTGCTTACGGTAAAAAAAAAATTGACAGCGATTATTTTCTGCGACCGCCCGGAATTTTCTGCGACGCGCAGCACTTTCTCACACGGGGACAAGCACGTCTGTTGATAAACACAGAGAGCGGGTTAAAGATGAAGACCACAGCGGGAAAAAAAAACAGTACGGAAAGTAGAAAAAATAAGATACATCTCGGTATTTTTAAGTTTCATAATCTGCTTTTAGTGTCCTTTTCAGATCCATTTATTTCTCAACGTTAAGTAAATGTTCAGGATATTTTGTTAAAAAGTTTTTGTACAGTGTATTCTCTATTACGTTCTCAATACGCACACATTTTTTTTATGTTTTTTTTTTTGTTTTTTTTGCAAATGGCACTGTGTACCGCTTAGTGCTTTTCCCAAAGTATGAGGCTATAATCGTTAGTTTTAAACTTCTGGCTGTAGCAGTTGTTGATGATCGCAACAGTTTTTTATTTTTTTTTTTTTTATGTTCGTGTGAATAATTCATTAGTGTTTTCACAAATTTTACTTGTAAAAATCATCTTAACGTTTCTATTTTGTGTTTTTTGAAGTTTAGTACGCGTCACCAACCTGAGTATACAACACGGAACGTAAAAAAAAAAAGACCCACCTGGGCGCAGGTGAAGAGTTGAAGGGGTTATCAACGTCTAAATCGAATGTATTAATTAACTAGTGATTATTTTATAACTTGTGTTTAATTAACCCCCTCACATTACGACGTACATGCCTATCGCAAGAAAACAAGAAGACTTGAGTCCAACGATGAAACGCGAGCTCCACGAAGATTCCATTAGAACCTGAGGGAAACGAACAAGGCACGGCCGATTTTTTAGAGGCTTGGCCTGCGAACCAAGAAGACGAGAGATAGATCGAAACTTTATGAAGCGGTTTTGGTTACTCGTCGGCCGGCCTTGGGGCGCGTTTACGCAGCGACCCGCCTTTGCATTCTCGCAGCTAGAACTCAATCGCGATGGCAAAGGTGACGTTGCCATGGTAACAACGCTAAATGGATTAGCTAAACCGATATCGTTTGAGTAAATACTTGCAGTTTTATAATCCGTGCCAATAATATAAAGAATTCTTCATGACGAAACAATTTTCCTAAACACTTCTGAACCCACGTTATTTGCTATTTTCGTTGCGAGGCGGCAGACATAAAACCGCCGCCATGTTGGAATTTGAGGTGATTTCTAGCTTCTAGTTGCGAGAATGCAAAAGCGAGTGGTTGCGTAAACATGCTCTTACGTCAGAAGCCAGCTTCGCAGCTCGTTGCTCAAAACCACGTTTTCACAAAATATGGCGCCCGACTCTAGGAAAGCAACGGAATGGGTCCGGATGCAATTTTCCATTTTCTCGAAGAGAGAAAAAAAAATGTAATAATAAAAATGAAAAGAAGCAACAAATGAGTCAAAAGGAAGAAACAACCCCCCCCCCCCCCCACCCCGAAAAAAAAAGAAGAAAAAACAACCAACCAATCTAATTAACACTCGTTGCAACAGAGAGCTGCCTAACACAATGCAAAGCGAAAGCTAGACGGGGTTTTTATCGGCGGGGCCGGCGGCCGTAGTCTAGCTCGTCAGACTCGCATTTACGAGGAGGAAGGCACGAAATTCAATCAGCCTGATTGCAGCGGCGACGACCCTTGACAATGTATGTGTACCATATACCTTAAAACTCTCCGCCCCACCCCTACTAAGATCCTCCCCACTCCCACCCCCATCCCATCTATACGACGACGTAACACGCCATAAAATCTGTCAAAACATACCAAGAAATTAACGCTTTTCAGATGAAACGTTTAACGCCGATCCTACACGCGAGCGGATTAGACTTTGCATACGCAGAGCAGTTAAAGAGAGAAGTCTAAGGGTGCATTTCTGCACAAAAGTCTCGGTAGCTATTTAAGACCGAGGGTACACGGAGGTTTTTTACGTCGCTTTATCTTACGTCGCTTTACCTTACGTCGACGTGAACTTACATCGCTTTAGGAGAGAGGTGGTTACACGGAGGTTGTAGTTGGAGTAAGTTAAAACGACAGCGGGGGTTCCTGCGTCGCGTGTATCTAATCCTCCCATCAAGCAAACACCTCTTTATTGCCAAGTCCCCATTCAGCCAGCTGGCTTTCGACTTCGTTTTAACGAAGTGACAGGTTGCCGTCCTAGTTTCGTGACGTTTTAGCGCGCTTATTTCAAATATTTTCAGGGAAGAGTTTGTGGCGTGATGCAGACCAAGTACTTCCGGCTGAGAGGTTGTGACATGGCATGAAATAAAGACGACGTGTCTCCATTTACGAGGCTATGAACGTGGTAGAAATAAAGACCACGTTCGATTTTCTTGGCTTGTAACTTTCCAACCGCTTCGTTAGGCCATGGGGAGACCTGCATAAGTTTACCCAAGAATGGTTTGCGCTAACTGCATTATAATTTCCATGTTCGTAAATACGTTACGCCTGGCGGACATGCAACAGTGTAATTTCCCCGAAGTTGTAAAACTTTCACACCGACTTCTAATGCAGCTATAAGGATGACGAGCTAAATTGGATGTCAGTATAAAAGTTTTACGCCGACTTCCAATGTAGCCCAAATTCAAGCTAAATTCGCGGCTCCAACTTTTTGTTGTCTATGTTTGGGGAGGAGGATGTCTGCCTACTCCCATTTTCAGCTCACCAACTTAATTCAAAACCAGTTGTCGATTACTGGCTTGTGGGACAAAAGCTGTTTTTCATTCTGTTCTCGATTTCCCAATAAAAAATGGTATAAACGTCATCCAATTTTGCCGGAAAAAAATCATTAAAGCAATCAAAACTCCATTCATTCAAAAGTGTAAGTCACGGTCAGTGAAATATGAGCAGTATCAATTTTAGCTTTACTGCTGTACACTTTTTTTTTTGCATTAGTTTCTATAGGTAACCGTGAATTTACTAACACCGTCCAATGTGGGACGCGCTCACAAATGTTAAGCTATTGAGCCGGACTGACCAAGTGGCATGATTAACCGACAAACCACTTCTTGCTGGACCTGCACACCGTACTTCCAATTTTCACTGACTTGTGTGACTGTATTGGATTAACGGGACTCGAAATAATCATGAGAGACATAATGTAGAGATCTGAGTTAGCTAGCCCCGTCAGTTAACTCTGGACGACCATGCATTACATCCATCCCATAGACCATTGCTGCCCGGATCTGTTTCTCTGTGTGTCTTCCCTCCCAAAACCAAATGAATGTTTTATTGTATATATTGTTCAATATCAATTGCATTACAAAATTCATTTGTACACGAGCTCCCCATGCCAACAACAATGTACAGCATAGTACCCTCTTAACAATGCCTTCGCATCCCAACTCCAAATGCCATTCCATTCCCGGCTGTAAAACGAGAAATTATTCCTCCTCTTTTCTTCCACAAGTCCCAATTTAAGTCAGCAAGCCCCCAAAATAGCATTTGTATTCATGCCCGTCCCATTAGAGTTGTTTTGCAGCAGAAAAGGCAGTGGCAGGCAAGTCTCATTAACATCTAATCCTGGACAATAGCCCTACTACTACTTGCAATTCTTCCATGTTGTCATAATTCCGCTCGTAACCCAGCCCATGACGCTACAAAATGGTGCATCGGCCAGGAATTGCCCGCGTGGCAGGAGATCTGTTTAACCTTAGGACCGATGATCAGTAAGTACAGAGCAATAACGACGAAATTTCTTCACGTATCATCATCAGGAATGCAATTTAGCGTATACATACAGTCACGAGACGGGGGGAGAGGTGCCAGAACCGAGCAGCTTTAATCATTCGAAATAGCGATATGTCCGCCTGCCTTTGTGTACCGTAACAAATATGTGTTCAATTTGAAACGAACTGTGTTAAATGCATCAAGGTAGGTCGGTCGCATATATTGGTCTAAATTGGCCAGCGTGCAGTCAATAATAACGGTCAATCTGATGTATACTCTCACACACACACGCGGAGTGTGTATAAGCCTATATTGATCTCAAGCCTATATTGAACGGTCGACTTTGGTGCGTTTATTAGGTTTAGCCAATCGGCCACGTGGTGTAGGCAGGGCGCAATTTTAAACTATTGATTCGTCGTCACAATTACAGGAGAGCGAGAGAGAGGCAATAAATTACCTGGCGGGGTTTGAGGCGTATAGGAAGCAAACCCAGCCGATGACGAGCCAAATTGAATTCGGGTCAATTCTGACGGGAATTACGGCCAAACTAACATTAACCAACTCCTCCTTATTATTAATAACTTTTGGAACACCACACACTTCGATTGAATGGCACTACAGACGGGGATAAATAAGGTCCTTCGCATTATCCGTGTTGGAAAATCATGTGGACTCATTTTACCCAATAATGCAGATTAACATGGACGAATAGTACACAATACAGGACAGGGCGTATTCTCATACTGTAAATGCCGATAGGCCTATACATTCGCTTTTGTCCCGTGCGTTTCCATTGGCGACATTTTCATTGCCCCAGGAAAGACGGAAAACGTAAAGAAACATTACAACCGTGAACTTAAAATCTAACAATAGCAGTGTTCGTAGTTGTTCTCGGTGTTTTTTTTAAATTTTTATTCACGTTTCCTTTGCACCGAACGAACACATGCAGGTAAAGAAAGTAGAATACAACAATGACCTACCAAGCTAATCTATATAACCTAGATCATAATATTTGTTTGTTTGTGTGTGTGGGTGTGTGTGTGCCGCCAGATCACCGAGATTCCAACTGCTAACTATTGAAGTCGTATACTGCTAACTATTGAATTGTGCGTATAAGTAATGATTCGAACTCACCGCTTTTCAACAAAGACTGATGACGTCATGATGACGTCATGGTTTTTTTCCAGTCGCAATATTTTCATGCAAACAGATCTATACCTCTACGTCTCTTAACCCTGGACTTAACTAAATCTAATAAAAGCTTGCGCGACTGCTAATGGGAAATCACATGTATATGTGAGTGGGTGAGTGTCAGCAGTGGGAATCTAGATAATCCGTATTCAATTGACATCCGTAGTGGGAATCTCGATAATTTTCATTCCGTTGAAATCCGTATGTCTCTTAACCCTGGCTCTAAGTAAATCTAATATAAACGTGGGCAACTGCTAACGGGAAATCACAGTATTTCCATGCTCTATAAAACCGGCCATGTACGGGTGAGGGCGCCCCCCCCCCCTGCCTTAGTAATACCAAAGTTCGCAGTTGTTCTGTGAATGAAATATAAAGCCATTTTAACGCTTGGCTTTTCAAGGCCAACTTAGAGTTAGTTTCAAGGATCTTTGCATTTATCAAAATTACCTTTTAAATTCCATTTCACTTAATGTTGATGTAGGCACTGCATATAGCACTGTATATAATAGCA
>JAHWFP010003693.1:0-35117 GCA_023313725.1 Lithobius niger
GGTATCCAGATGTCCGCCTGGTTCTGTTTTGTTGAATACCTTCACCCTTGCTCACTTAAGTGAACCCCTTTCTGAAAGTTGAAACTTGTTTTTCGTTTAATAGCATATATATATAAAAAAAAATCAGTTCGGTAAAAAATAATAACCCCGATGACACCGATTATTTTCAGAAATTACAAACGCCTCAGCCCCAATCTTGTTGAAAATTCGAAATTAGAACTGAAAACATTAAGGGGCCAAAGGCACATGTTATGTGCTCAAATCATGTGTTCATTGATTTTTATTCACATGGCGTTACTTACGTGATGTAAATAAAAACAAATTTAAAATTTAACATTCTTGAGAACGTGAGTGCAAATAATATTCCTACCTATTTCTAACTGCCACAGAATTATGCCCTTTTATACTATTTGGAGGACCACTTCATCATCCTTAATAAATGCCCTGGGTAAAGTACAAAGATTAGTTAGTTTACAAATCCACCATGATTGGCATTAATAAAGGTTATTGTAAAGGCATAAGCTCTAGCAATTACGCTAAAAATTCTATCGAATTAATCTTCTGGCAGTTTAAATTCTATTTCAGTTAATAGCCAAACTAGTATTGTCTAGTTTTTTTCATGTTAGTGAACCCTTCCAAGTGACCATCATTCTAGCATGTGCTGATAATACTAGAATGTTAATAAAGGAAAATGAAAGTTAAATTGTGTGGCAGTTGGGTGATGCTTCTACAGGAAGAGAGTGACACAGATCCGCAAAAGGTTTTCACTATTGTGACTGTTTATTGTTTTTGATGGAAAACTCGAACAAGTGGAATTTTCTGATAAAAAATGAACATCCAAACCTAAATTCGTGCCAACCATACGCATTCATTTGATTTTCTTCATAATTTGTTATAACGTTTTTGAAGCCTTACCCTCTTCAAATATTTAGTAGTTGTTATTTGCCCAAAGTAGTCAGTTACTATATTAAATATTATTGGTTAATAAATAAAACGCCCTCAAAGGCACAGCACCTCGCCATGCTTACATAAACAACCACAATCTTTGAAGTATTACATCTCTGCCCACACAGACTTTTAGTGTTGTTTGTAAGGTGGGGACTGAGGCTTAATGGTGCATCGACAGCTAGGTCATTAGCGCCACCATCAGTCACAGTGCCGTTGTTTGGGTTGTTACCGCGCCACACATTACAGAGATATTAAACAAACCACAAATCTAGATCTTATCATACCGGCTGCACAAATTTGCAAATTCCAGACAGGAGGACAGACTTTGTAACGGTTGAGTCACGTGCTGTTAAAGCTACAAAAAATTGTAGAAAAGTATGTCATTTTATAGTACCTAGATAAATGTCTTTGTTAGTCAATGTAAATGAAGTAAATTTATAATGCATATTTTTGAGAGATGTTATACTCTACTTACCAATATACTTTCGAGCTTTTGCTTTTTCTACATGAGGGGTTGGGGGATTGAGGCTTTACGGCAGATCGACAGCTAGGTCATTAGCGCCAACCTCAGTCACAGTGCAGTGGTGCGGTTTGCCACTGCGGCACACATTACAAAAATGTTAAACAAATCCCCAAATCTTGTTTATGCATGAGCTAACTAATCATTCTGGAAGTAAGTTACAAAAATAAAAATTGAGTAGAGTGATGGTCACGATTTTGTTAACTACAAGCATCAGATAATGTGATTGCAATGTATTTCTCTTTCGATGGGCCCAGTTTATATAAGTAAAAATACCCAATTACAAAAAAAAAATCCTACAAAATAGAAGGAAGGAAGGAATAGGGAAAATGCGTGGCCATTCAGAGTTCATATAAAAATGTTAGGCTTCACTGCTTATACATTTTCCATTTTGTTTCTTTTCAGTAATGTCACGCATTTACGACATACAGACATACGACACCTACGCTTTAACTGGTAATACAGCCACATTCAAGTGTCAAATTCCTAATTTTATCAAAAGTCACGTGGTTGTCACTTCCTGGATTAAGGATAACGTTGTAAAAATTGATGCAGGTCCTAAAGAAAGTAAGTAGTAGTCATCGGACGAAGTTATAGCTCACTATATTGTTGCAGTATTATAGTATGCAGTTAAAACTTTTGTTAGATCGTAAACTCATCCGGATGTTTACCATTCAGATGGAAAATACGCCATGTTTGGAGAAGAATTATTCATATCCGACGTCACTTCTTCAGACTCCGGATCTTCTTTCCGATGTCAAGTCATGAACCAGTTAACAGGAGACATGCAGCTGAGTTCTTCAGCTGGAAGACTTTTTGTATCAGGTTGGTAATATTTTATTTTACATTTCAGGTTGTATAGAGAAACGAAGCCACTAGCACAAACGAAATGCAATAAAAACTAATATCTCGGTACCAATATACAGGTAAGCGCATACCTTCATCAGAGGATGGTAAAACGATAAAAAGATAAAAACACCTTACATAATGGCTATCGAGGTATCCACCAAGCTGGCGTCGTAATGAAGCACGTAAATCAAAACGGGTCCTGAAAACAGATAAAATGGACTAAAATCAGACTGACAACGTATCGACAGGTTAAAAATGCTACAATAAGCCTAGCAAAATCATTAATTCACAGAGTAATAATAGGGTAGTAGCTTACCGCGTAGCATCGTCGTTAGCTACTACCGTATTATTACTTTGTATATTAATGCGTTTTCTGGCTTTATTGCAAATTTTTAACCTGTTTTATGCTGTAGTATTACTTAGACACGTTGTCAGTCTGATTTTATACCACTTTATCTGTTTTCAGAACTCGTTTTAACCTACGTGGTTTATTACGATACTTGTTTGGTGGATACCTTGATAGCCATTACGTAAGCAGTTTTTTGTTTTTATCTTTTTATCTTTCTTTTCGTTTTACCATCTTCTGGTGGTACTGCTTATCTGTATATTGGTACAGCAATATGAGTTTTTATTACATTTCGCCTGTATTACTGGCTTCGTTTTTCCTTGCATATTTTACTACACGTTCGTATACCCATCCATTGTAGTCAGGTTGGTTACTGTAATTTATTAAACTTCGATTCTTCAACAACAGGTTTTTTTATTCCCTTTTGTAATAATAAGTAGTAAAAGTAGAAAATGAAGCCTAGTTTTATCTTCGTTAAACACAATGCAAACTTCCAGTAATTTTATTTTGTTTTTCGTTGCCAGGTACGACTAGAATCGCGAAATGGCCATCGTGTTCAGCTATTCGATTTGCCCAAAAAAAATAAAATGTGTATTTGCGGATAGAAATATGGCCTAAACGAGTGATATCAGAGCAATTAAATGCTTCCTATTACGCATGTGAAAATAAATAAACTCCGTCACATTCACGATGAGATTGACTCATCAACAGCCAAAACTACACAACACAATAAATTTGTTTGCTATCCGAGGATCCTTCCCAGTAATGGTTCAATGAGTCTGAAAAGCTTCACTACATTTCTCTAATTAATTACATTGTCACTAATAAATTACCTTCACACGCAAGAAGGACAGATTATTATTCCTATTTTGTCTTGGATTAATTGGGGTTTTTGGAAAACGCCTTTGTATGCTTGTATTGTGTTTTAGTGGTACGAATAAATTTAGTTTGCTAAATTTGTCTTTCTATTTACAGACCCTAAGGGCAACGTGTCTCCTCGTATCATAGATGCAACAACAGAGCTTTTAATCTCAGAGACAAGCACAATGATATTGCCTTGTGTTGCACAAGGTTATCCTGCACCAACTGTTCGGTAATATTTATAAAAAATATTTCAATCCTACACATCTTCCATTCGTGGTTGATAAGTAAAGAATATAAGCTGTATTTTTTTTTATATTAGTTGGTTCACGAAGTCCCCAACGGGTCATCTGCTTTCCGTATTTTTTGGTGATCGTCTTCTGCATACCAAAGTTGCACTCATTATTAGCAAAGCCAAAGTAGTTGACTCTGGAACGTACGTGTGTTCAGTGGAAAATGTTCTGGGCACGGATAAAAAAGAAATCAACGTCACTGTAACAGGTTAGTTGGCTAAGCAATCGTATGCAGTGAGATCAAATTACGATATTCCACATGTAATATTCTTTCATGACCCACTAATACAGTCTTACCGAAAACCATAAAAGATCCACTCTGCACATATCTTTTATATCATAATCATCAACATCCTAATTCCCGTGATGTAATAATAGCGTCAATTCATATGCATAGCTTCGATAATTGTAACATTTTAATATCTGACACGATATTTCACATGGTCACACTACGTACAGATGGATCCAAGGACTACGCAATTATTTAGGTTTACTTAATAGGCTATAATGTACAGTATTGGACAATAAATTTTTAACATTTCTTTTCCACACACGCATTGAAGCAACACTTTTCCCTGAACCATGTCTTCAACTATCTATAGCTTAGAAACGTGCTTTAACGATGGAAAGATGTTTGCACAAACACTGACATGTATTATACCACGTGTCACGGCTGTTTACCGTGATGTCATCATGAGTTAGCCAATGACGAACGAGAATAGCGGATCTTTGGCAATCTGAGTGGACTAGCCCAGTCACGTGATACCTCCGTCACTGCAAACAGCCTTGGCGCGTGGTGTAGGAACGATTAAGCCGTATGCAGAATTCAATACAACATTTGAAGGGTTTAAAACTCATGTCCAATACTGTACCTTAAATTTTTCAGAAAGTGCCTTCATTACTCGCAGTGCAGCAGCCTATTATAGGAAATGCATCCAATAGCTTGTGAAAATGTGGGACATTTTGTTTCACACTCATTTTGGGGACGGGGATGGTTAAGTTCTTTACTGCCGAGGTTTTTTTTGTTGTGTCATTCAGAATTTATGCAGGATTTTTGAAGTTTACATTATTTCAGTTCCATGCATCACATATTCCATTAACCAGTTCCTTACCGCAATACTGTGTCTTCATCTTTTTTTTTTAGATTTGTCTATTATAATTTTAATGAGGGCAAACGCAATGCGTTTAAATCATTAGTCTGTTGCAAGCCAAGACTGACAAACATTATAGTTTGTTCCACATTATGTTTGCAGAAAACTGACTGCATGACGACACGTTTCCAAGCAGTAAGATTGTAAAACATGTGGATCTTACACTTGTAGATACTACACAGTTACTGTTAGAGTCTACGGATGGGATATTTGGGTGTTTTTTTGCACTCGTAGTGGAAGGAAACGTGCCATCATACAGTCAGTTTTCTGCAAACATAATGTGGAACAAACTATAGCCTGGAAAATCTTACAATGTGCACTTTATTTGCTGCGTAATCATTCTGTCTCACATTTAGTGGCTGGCATCTGTAAATGTTAGCAAAATCACACACAAAATTGCAATATCGAAAGAATGCAAAATTCCACAAATTCCTACTTACACATATTATAAAACATGTAGGTTAGTTTATAAATCGCATCAGTTTTCAAAATACATAAAATATTTAATATTGTAACAATTAGTCAAGTGCTATTTCGTAAATGATTTTCCCATTTAGTTTTACACGTATATGTAATCACTAACTTTAATTTCTATTTTAGCTTCTCTTGCCGTCAAAGTAGACCCTCAAGAACTCACATTACCGAACGAAGGATCGGCTGCTTTGCGTTGCATTGTTACTGGTTCACCTTTACCTTCGGTACAATGGCTCAAAAATGGAGTTCTCTTTTCTTCACAAAAACAATCAACTGTGTTACAAGTGAGGGAATACGGAATGTACCAATGTGTTGCTCAAAATGAACTGGAAATGGTTCATGACGTTGCTCAAGCAAATGCAGGAGGTAAAGAGGCTTTTGTAATTTTGTTTAGGATATTTGCATTGTTTCACTGTTTATTGTTTCACTATTCAACGAGTTTACTGCCTTTGACTAAAGGCAATACATTTTTTTTTTACTCAAGCTTGACATGGCTTGATTGGCGAAATTTTCAGGAGCTGCGAACTTGCGTACGTGTTCTATTCATGTGCAATGAGATAACGGGCCAGTGTTCTTAGACCGTAAATTGACGGAAGCAGGGCATATACGTAGTTTGCGTTTACAGGATATGGTGTTTGCCAGTGGAATAAATTATTATCCTGGAAATATACCATATGCTTATCAAGTTATCATAGTGAAGAAGAAAGAGAAATAAAAAAACAAACAAGTTTCAAACAGTTGCTTAAGTGGTTTATATCCTAGGATCAATTGTTTAATATCGACATATTTAAGTTATGAATTTAAGCAAACATGTCGTGTATGGACAATATAAACTATGACCACGGCTGTAAATGCTCTTAATTCATGCTCGTAAAATACTTAAAATCAAAAGTAGAAAATATAACAGTATAATCAAATCAATTCGCGACCAGCCAAATTTTTTCTTTGACTTGTCTAATTTTTAACATTATGTTTGACAATACTTGCACATCAAAGTGCTATCTGAAATTTGTTTAGATAGTTTCAAGTCACACATTCTATAAATTTCAAATTAGTGATAATTTTACCAATTAACATGTTGTAATAATTATTCAAACACCGATGAAGCATGATGTCACAAAAGACTTGATGTAATATTTCGACAACTACCTAATGCATACACTTCACTTTATTTCAGATAAATTTCCACATATAGGTGTAAAATTTACAGAAAAAACGCTTCAACCAGGAAACGAAGTCACCCTTCAATGCTCAGCCACTGGAAACCCCATCCCAATCATCAAATGGCTTTTAGATACATCACGATTGAAAACCTCGGCAAATTATGTTGTCAATGAGAAAAGGAACGAAGTTGACAATACAATTGTATCGTCATTGAGAATTCAGAACGTGAGAGTCGAACATGGAGGAGTGTACCACTGCATTGCTTCCAACAGAGCTGGCAAAGCTGAACATTGGGCAAGAGTAAATGTGCACGGTAATGTTTTATTACAACTTTTATTATCATGTAGATAAATACAGATACAAACCTATTTCTATTTTTTCTGAGTGTAGAATTATCCCCAAGACATTTAAGACCAAAGGCCATACCCCTACTGCCCAACCACACTGACACAGCAAAAATCCAAAAGGAAACGGAAATAGGCTTTCATCTGTGTTTATTTATCATTAACCGGTCCCTACTAGCTTTCCAACATGTATTGCTATACTTTGGAATGCTTTGCTGAGTGTGAAGAAAAGATAAACACAGTTAATAGTAGCCTATGTTAAAATGATATTGTCCTGTGAGATAATAGTTTGTTTAAAAGAAAGCCTACTGAGCAATATCTAACAATTAAAACTGTAAACCAGAAGAATATTTAATTATGTGATTGATCCATATCACAACCATTGATCCACTTCCATTGACCCATAGCAAAGTCCTTTCAACTAGCCATCACACAAAGCCATTGTAATAGGAGTTCTTGCAGTGGATAATTTACGCTGATCGGTATATTACTTCCTATTTACCTATAAAAGGTTACAAGGGCAGGTAAATACAGAACACTTGCAGGTAAGAACAAATAATCTCTAGCCAGCTATTTGAATCCACAGTTCATACTGTATTTCATCCAGAATTTTTGTTAATTATTATTACCTATGTAGCTGGAATTAGAAGCAAAAAATCGTGAACTAGTAGAACACTGTCTCTGGAAATGTTATTTTTAATTTCAGTTGCCAAATAACAAGAATTGCCGATAATTATGGATTAATGAGGACAAATAATGGATTAATGAGGACAAATAACTTAAAATTTCTTTACCAAATGGTACGTCGACAGCTAGGTCATTAGTGCCAACCACAGTGATCCCAGCAGCCACTGTGCCCAGATAGGGGCACAGACTCATCACGTAATTGGTGCGCTAAGTCTCGCAGAAGATGGAAACGACGATGTCGACTGATGAAGATGGTAACGATCTACAAGCACGTGATGGACTGTATGTAAGTGCCAGACGACATCAATGACATTCAGGAGGGATATCCCCTTTGATAAAAAGCAATGTGTAAGGTTGGTATGACCAATTCGTAAACGGGCCAACACCACCTCTCTTCGGCAATTGAGGTGCCATGCCAAGTGCCATGCCTTTACAGTGCAATTAATAGCCTGCAACGTATTGACATTTTTTTTTTGTCTAGCAAGGATTACCAAGCAAGATGAAACATCATACATAGAGTTGAGGGAACAAGGCTTTTGAGGGAACAAGGCGTCTGAAATCCTTTTTGAGGTCACCAGAAAGGTCCTCTTTTGCTGCTCATCAGCAAGCTCATTACCAGCAATGTCAACAAGGCCGGCCTTCTAGCAGAAAATAACAGTCTTCTACTGGCCAGGCAAGCGAGAAAGGAAAGCTTGGATTTGCTGTGGCAAGGGGTTCCAAGGGTTGTACGACGCAAAGGAATCGTCGACCAGTTCGAGTGCCAGAAGCTACCGGAAAAAAAACAGAATAGCGTGATGGAAGGCAATGGGAAACAGTCACTCCCTCATGCACACAAGCACAAGCTAATGCAAATTTCTGACTTCGACCCATCATTGAAACGCCAACGACGTACCGATATCATTACCACCAGAACACCTGCAAGTACAGTGCGGGTGGAGTGGAGCTTTTAAGGAGGGCTGCCAGACTGAATTTGAAAATGCCATTTTGCACATACCAAGGGGCCACTGGCCTCTCACCAAGCTACAAGATGTGGGGCATTTCAAACGTCATCCTCCAACAGGGCAGCTGGAACCTATCACAGAAATTACCCTTACTCATCCTGCTTTGCCAACCCACGAGTATCTTCCAAAAACCAAAGGCCAAATGGAAATGGACTACACAGTGTACAGTCACATAACATACTGAATGGCTAGTTACTGCTGGAGAATTGCCTAATGTGGCTCTGAGGCATCAGTATAGATCCTGACAACTGGAGATGTCTGAAAAGCCTCAGTCCCCAAACATGGACCACTGTGCTGCACAGGGTCTAACATCTGGAATGTCGAGTGACTAGCTGAACCATAAACTATGCAAGCACAATCAAGTTTGCTTCAGACAAGGGCTCGGCAGAGGTGCAGCATGACATTGCGATCTGCCCCCCCATGAAGTGCCCGACAGAACCTGTAAGATGTTAATTCTCCTGAAACCCTTTACTTTAAGTTGGCACAAGTTTGAAAGCAAAGACAAGCTAGTATCAAATACCAGACCAAGGAAATGTGCCTGTGGACTATGGGAGTTAGCGCCGGTCCCAACAACAAGCAGTGATCTAGGTGCAGTGTCCAATAATGGCAAAAGTGGACACACAGCTTTGTCCAGAGAAAACTGGAAACCATTACTGACTGCTGCGCTTTGGACCTTGTTAATCGCTGGTTGCAGCTGCTCAAAAGCGAAGGCAGAAGTCAACAACAAGCAAGGAATGGACAACAGTTGCTTTCTGGGGAATGGAGAGGGGGGGCAAAGAGGATGAAACTGAGAATACATCTGAGGCGCACCATTCTACAAATAATACAGGCAGTGAAGAAGTAACCCGACAGGCCAAAAGGATAGCTGAATGGAAGAGTGGCATCAATCCCATTAAGCTACAGTTGTATTGGTTACGGAGAACCCTGTAATGGCTGGTTGTGTAATAGGACTTCCCAAGTCAAAAAGCCTTCGTCACGTTTGATTCAATAGCAACCAGACGATCAATGGTTGACCGAATGGTTGAGCCACACTGGGAGCCCAGTAGTAATCCCGGTTACTGCAGCATTCAGACTAATGTCTCATACATTTACAGATACAGCTAGTCATAGAGATTAATCAATAACTGGAAGGAGAAGTAGGGTCTTTTCCTGATTTACAAACGGGATGACCACTGTTAATCCGTTCAGCTGTCCGGACAGTCCTCTACCCTCGCACGGTTAAACATCGCCATCAAGAAGTTGAGAGACCAGAGACAGCTGATGGACAGCTGATAGCTGACAGCTTTAACAGCTGATAGTGAACAATATCAGGTCTTGTGGCCGAGCCACGTGACTTGGACAATGTTGAAACAAATTCCTGCTAGATGAATGATAGGTTGTAATCCTTGAGACCAACAGAATGAAAGTCTAGAGTAAGATCCTTCTTGAGGAAGCCATAATCAAAGTGGTTATCACCCAAATCCTGCTCAAATGCAGACGTGAGACATTCAGCCATATCCGGCACTGAAGATATCTTGGCATTCACAGCCCTTTACTGTGTGGCCGAGGAAGATACAATTTTGCCTGATATTTGGCAAACCTTCTTCCACATCTGCATTGATGGTGTGAAATGCATTATTGATGAAACATAGGCCGACAATGAAGCACGTCTAGCCTCACGAATGACATACTTGGCACGGGCATGGCCACGCTTAAAGGCTGCAAGGTTGCCAGTAGTTTGCCTGACCTTAAATGCATGCTTTGCTCATCTGCGGGCCTGAACTACTGGTTGACTGTAAACTGGTGCCCACCATGAAACTGGGACCCATCTTGATTTTGTAAAAGTGCACGGGATAGCAGCATGAGCTGTAGCAAGGACCACATCAGTGAAATAAATTGCATGGTCATCCACATGGCAGAGTCCTCCACAACATGCTCAGAGACAGCACTCCTAGCAAAGCCTGACTTGTCAACCCATTTACGTGCCTATCTGGCAGGCCTTCAGGTCACAGACTGCCCCCCCCCCCCATTGCAGCAATGGGGAGGTGGCTACTCCCATGTAGATCCGAAGTAACAGCCCAGGTTAGGTGTACTGTAATGACTAGCCAGCTAAAGGACAAGTCCACTGCAGACCAATTGTCCTTTTCCAGGTGTCAGTGTGTCATGGCCCCATCATTCAAGATGCAAAATAGATCTCCTCTGCATCCGCTCTTCATGGATCCTACCCTTGTTTGTCAGCATTAGGTGCACCTCACTGATGTGTGTAGCTGTTGAAATCACCCAGTAAGAGAAAAGGGCAGGAAGCTGGCACAAAGACACACTGGCATATGGCTTAGAATAGTGAACCATCACTGCAAACCCACCATATGCCTATGGTGCAGGGGCCGCCTCCAGCTGGTAGATAGAGTATCCCATAACAACCGGATTATCTCATGGATTAAAGTAGGTCACTTGTATTCAAAAGTACAGAGGTCGTCAATGCAACAAAAATAGTCGCAGCTCTTCTGCATGGGCCCGTAACCCTGGAAGTTCCACTGAATGATGGTATGCACACTGCACAGCCTCTAGGCAGGCTAATGAGTTAAGTATTCCCCTTCACTTTCCACTTGGCAACTCGAAAGCACCTGAATCCTCACCCAAATCCAAAGATAGGGCGAGTTCCAGGACGATTTTTTCCTTAAAATGAGGGAATAGTTCTGGCGAATAGGAGCAGAAATCTCTCCCTGCTTTATGGGCAAAGGAGAATTAAATTGTTGAGAGGATTTAGTGGTCTCTCTGGTGGCTGGCGATCCATGACTTTCTTTCCTAGTGATAGATTCTTCACAATCATCATTGAACCTTCATTGGCAGTAACCTCTTTAGCACCTTCATTGGCGCACTCCTTCTGGGCAGATGTGTACCTGATGCCTCCACCAGCTTAGGAACAGGAACAGTAGTGGTAGCAGGAACAGTAGCAGTCTGGGCAGATGACTATGCTACCGGGCAAAGACCTTGTGATGGGGGATGCTCCTGGGTAGGTAAATTAAGCAGCATGCTCACCTACCTCATCAAAGACCTGAGCTCAGTGTGCAAATCTACCAATTCAGCAGACTCATGAACCGGGCCAGTTGTTTGCACACTGTCAACTTTTGCTAAAGATCAAGTTAGCACTGGTGTTGATAGTTTGGCCTTCTTTCGAGTTTCTGAGTCTTTAAGTTTTATCTCCTGCACTCGACCCTCTTCCACATACACATGGTATTACCGTGAAGAGGCTTGGTGTTGACCCTCACTGCAGTTGATGCACTGCCCTGGGAAACTCAGTCAATGCCTTCATGGGCCGCCTGCACACAGCAAACACAGGTAGGCTTTCCCTTTCACGAGCCATTGGTATGGCCAAAACATTGACAGTGGTAACACCACATCAGACGCAGGACATAACACTTGACCTTCAACTACAGATGTACAGGTATAGCACAGTAACGTTCTGTGGTGTAACCAGTGTAGCAAATGTCAGGAAAAAGGGTGTCATTTGACTGGACAACATTCTCACCTTTCCTCGCAAACCACCTCACAGCCATAACGATTTACGATTTCGGTTCCTTCATGATGACTTCATCACTGAGGCCCCCTCAAATCAAAGCAGGTCACGAATCTCTTGCTGCTGTTCCTGTTGCAATGTGGTTTGACATGCACTAGGCATTGTACCAATTTACATGCTCAGTGTATAATTGTATAATTAGTCTTCTTTAATCCTTCTCATTTATGTATTTCGAAAGGATTAAATCACATGGGACACACAAAAATTTTTTATACATTCTTTTGATATAATGGTAAACTACAGGTTTTTAGTAGGTTATTGCTACCGAACGGCCTGCTATAAATTACTTTTTTAATTAGGTAATACTTTGTAGAACTGACAATTCACTAAATCAATAAACTTACTTTGATACATTACTTTGATACATTACAGGGCCTATTGGTATTCGCCCGATGACAACATTTTCATCGACAGCAGGCATTGATTTTGAAGTGAACTGCCCATACTACGGTTATCCAGTTGATAAAGTCAAATGGTTTCAAGGTAAGTAACACAAAACCATGTGATGTAATAATGATGTTAAACACATTATTATTGTTTGTGAATTATACCGAAATTCTAATGTTGGTTTACTTTTGTGCAGATACTATGCCACTCCCCAAAGATTCAAGACAATATGATTTCGCTAATGGAACGCTTTTGATAAAAAATATACAAAGAAAGATAGATGATGGAAAATACACATGCGTGGTATCACAAGAAGGAAAAGTTATCAGACAGGAGGTGGACGTTAGAGTTATGAGTGAGTTTGAAATCTATTTCAAACATTTATTATTTAGTAATGTGGGTTTCAGAGTGTAGATTTAAAAGTCTGTGAAGTATCTCTGATACATTTGTTGGTTATCTTTTTTGTTTCTACCGAAAAATAAAATGATGGTAAGGAGGCCATTGTTTACAATTTATGAGCTTGTTTTTAAATTTGATCTTCATTAGCCCTTATGGGTGGGAACTTAGTTAACATCCACATAAACAATGGTAACATGCTGGTGCTGTCTTTTAAATTACACTGTCGGTATTGCTATATATGATTAGGGGCTGGCTAGAGGCGGCCAAAAGTGAATCGCAAAAACCTATAATTTCATGGTGACGATTAGAATGCTTCGTCCAGGTCACCTATGACAGAAGCAACATTTCTCGCTTCCTACTACCAGAGCTTTTATCCTAACTTACCTTGGTTTCACGCGACACATCGACGAAGCCTTTTCAAATGATCAAACATACAGTTCCAACAACAAAGGCTGCATAATTGGAATTTCACATGAGATATGTGTAATACAATCCTAGGATTAGAACAAAAATTCCACTTTTAAATGTCGTACATAGAAACTATTCTGCTGTAATCCTAAAGGATTGAGTAACGGTAACTCAATAATGGATATTTAGCATAGGATATCCCTTTAAGGTTGTTAAAAACTTAATTAAACTATAATCTGGTGAATTGGGTGAATTTGTTTGGTATATTCTGTTTGGTGCATACTCCGTTTTTGCCATTGTACCAACATCTATTTTGCAACTGTGTTCATTGTTGTCATGGAATATTTATCGTTATCTGTAGTATAGTGATTATAGTGATTGGTGTTAAGTTCTACTATGCTAAAACTGAAGAAGAGATTGGGGCAGCCTACTTGGTACCAGTTATGTACAACCATACCATTGTTTCATGTATGTTAAATGGTACTGTAAAATTGGGCAATCTCAAAATTTAAAGCACCATGTGTTAACAACCGTGGCGAGACTGATGTTCTTAAAAAAGAAAGAGAAGTGTTAGCCAAAAGCCAAGGAATAGTATTTTTACATGAAATAATAATTTATATAGAAGTTGGTTCAAATGTATGTACTTCTTTTAATTTATTAGTTTTAATAATTTCCCCCAAACTGTAACAAAAGACGAAAGCATGATTCTGAGTTGAAATATGGAAATGTTGTTAATTTTGACTGTGACGAACCCTGTTTTGATTTATATTCTAGTTGCCCCAAAGATAATGCCATTTACCTTCCAAGAGGAATTGTTAAGAGAAGGAATGCGTGCAAGATTGCAGTGTGTAGTAAGCGAAGGCGATTCCCCTGTCACAATCCGTTGGCTGAAAGACAACGCTCCCATTCCCCGTCAGTTAGGAGTTAATGTCAGAAACTTGGATGAATTCTCCAGCATTCTCACAATCGGTAGTGTCACTCACCGTCACAATGGAAACTACACATGCACTGCTACCAATTCTGCCACCACCACAGTTCACTCGGCAACGCTGAGTGTTAATGGTAACTAAAACTATTTTTTCAATTGCTTTATAGCTGGTTATTGTTTTGAAATAATTGTGCCAAACAAAATGCTCTTTAAAGGTTGTAACATACAATAATGAAAGATTATAAGCATTAGAGACACTCTCTTGTGAAGCCTTGCCTGCCTGTAATATTCAATGTTGTTGTAGCTAACCGCAGTAAGTTGTAGTTCAGTGTTGTAAACTTAATGTCTTTCTGGAATTACTATCGGGTTTAGCAGTCGTTGATTTTAAACATGTAGTGGTAGTAACAAATATAAGTTCACACGATATTTTTCTGCTTGTGCTAAAACAATCAAATAGTATTTTTAATAAATATATATTATTAATTGCTACAAATTAATTAATAGCTTTGTTTTGTTAAATCTGTAGCTTTTGGTGTAGAAGTAGGTTTTATTGTGTTAATTGTTATTAGAAGTTGAGATACAACAGGAATGATTTGACTTTGGTAATGGAAAAATATCAGTTTAAGTCAAAAATCTAGATTTTCATTCACATTATTGTAAATTTAAACTTAAAAACTAGTTAAATAATTTGCTTTGCTTATATTGTTCGACGATGGCTATAATGCCACAAAATCGATATACTGACTATTAGGATGCAGGGTAGTTTGAAATGTTGCTCACAGTTCATTCATCATAGTGTCTATATTTTCTGCAGTTTATAATGTAAAAAGAGTCGATTTTTCACTGAAAAGGTTTGCAAGGCGTGTACATCCCCCACTTGGCTCACTAAATCTGTGCACCCGTTTTCTTAAAAACGCGCTGATTGATAACTTTTATAACCAGGGTGTCAACATTTTCTATGCATCCCAACAATTGGAAATTTTTTAAAACGAATTACCAAGTACGATTTCAAGTAAGATGGAAAGATAGCATTTGATGGATTTTAAACTGCTGTCCTGTATAAATGGATGTCCATGCTATACCCAATAGCAAAGTAAAAACGACAATAGTGTAGTTAGATTTAAAAATTATTAAATTGATAACCAGTTACATACTACAAATAAATTATGTAATCATCTAACTTGAGTTCAATTTAGGTCATTTTAGTGACGGGGCTTTTTTTAGTTCTTGCTTTTGAATAATTTCCTTGAAAAGTGAAGCAAACTTAGACATTAAGAAGAGTAATTCGCATATTTGAGGGTAAAAACAATTAGTTACAGTGATGAAAATAATCCTATTAAAAACCTAATTTTGTTAACTTTCATTCACTAGTCCCATCTTCTAAGGGGGCTTAGGTTTGGAGGAGTAGGCATACACAAACACCAACAAATGAACCATAACTTTTTAATGATGTAGATGGACTGTAGCCATCTTTCTAACATGTTAACATGTAGCTCATTGTTAACAAGTCTTGTGGTTTACTTTGTCAGCTTTATTTTATGATGTTCTTACGTTCTCTTGTAGAAGAAACGCTCTCTTCTCTCTCCGTTTTCAAGTGAAATGGGATTTAATTATGGAATACATATCAGGGAGAACCTTATTATAATGGTTTTTAAACAGGAAAATTCATCAAGATATTCGTCAGATAAATTTGATCATTGTAAACGTTAAATTACTTAATAGAGCACCGTCATTGCTGTCCGTTGCTCATGGCAACCGAACAACGCGTGCCGCCATCTTGTAGTGGTGGGGTAAATAATCGCGTATGAAGCACGCAGACGACGTTTGGCTGGTTTAGCCATGGAGTTAGGAATTTAGCCTTTACGAATGTCAACTGCTGCTGCCATGCAGGATGATGGAAGTAGTAGTTATTTGTTAAGTTTAGAACCCAGGCAGTGACACGACGTAGTATTATTGTATAAAACTGTATGTTGGAGCCAGTTACTCGGTTAGCTGCAAGAGGCACTGGTGGAGGAAAAGAAGAGCGTCTTACTGAAGCCAATGCTATTAGATTTCTTAAGCCTATAACGCGCGATTTTTGTCTATTTGTTGGCAGTTGCTGATACTTTTACCCAAGTGGAATCTTTATTTTCCAATTACAACCTTGGCAGCATAAGGGATTGGAGAAAATAACGGTTTGTTTTTTAAGCCTACGAAATCCACTCTCAAAGCACTGGCTTGACTAGAAGTGCCGTTGTTTAACCCACCATTTCAATCTAGTGCCCCTTGCAGCTATCTATCCTGTAGCCATATGACGTCACATGACGCTGCTCTATACAAACCGGTTATACAGTGATGGACAGCATCGGTGTTTTCTAACATGCCCATTTTCTTTTCCAGTACCGCCAAAAATTGTACCATTCACATTCCAGGATGACCATCTGCTTGAAGGCATGCTTGTGCGAGTATCATGTGTTGTTAGTCGAGGTGACTTGCCATTATCCATCACGTGGTTGAAAGATGGTCAACCCATTCCCGCTCCATTGTCTGTTACAATACGAGACTTTGACGAGTATTCCAGTGTCCTTTCTATTGACCCGGCCAGCGCAAGACATAATGGGAATTACACATGCAAGGCTACAAACGGAGCTGGCACCACCTCTTATGTTGCACCATTAATAGTAAAAGGTACTTGTGTTAACTGACTCATTACACCCAAATTTTAATTGTATCGAAATACAGCTCATGTAAACAGATAAACTAGTAAAGAAATAATGTAGGATAGTATAGTAAGTTACTTTTATGATCTCAAAAGTTTCATTCTCATGACACAACATGGAGTCGCACCAAGAAACAGTCCTTCCACAAATCTTTACCATACTGGTGGTACTAAAGGTGGCTTACTGTAGTGTTTTTTCTTGTATACGTTTTTATTGTTGCTTTATTTTTAACGTTTTGTGTTATTAACAGTGATTTACTTATGTTTTTTTTATTAGATCATCTACTATTCACTTCTTACCTAAATTTACATACCGCGAACAAACATCTGTATAATGGCACGAGGTTGAATCAGTATGGCTAACTATTGCGTATAGAAAATTGAAAACGAAATATTTTTACACATTGCACACTTTATAAATTCGGACTATTATGAAGGGTTACATACGCATTATATTTTGGACTTCACGACCCAAATGTCCACGTAAGCAAGTTAATTACATAGTAGTACCCTGAAACTTATGTAATTTGTTGAGATACTAGGCATACTTATGCTTAGTATGTCAACAATTTCGTCAATTGTTGGCATACTAGACAGCAGGTTAACTTGACCGGTGTGTCCAAAGAATGAAAAACTCTATTTTTGAGATCTTTACGTTAATTGAGGCGTTTACATTCAATATTTATTCTTAAATTCTCAACATTTACGAATTCAGTTTAACAAAACACCTGAAAAAAAATCCAGGTTTTACCTCTTTTCAGACTACAGCATTAACTCTCTGGATGATCTGGTGTTGCATATTCAAAAAGAAATTCCAAAAATGAAATTAAAGAAATTAAAATTATTTGAATTTAAATTTTAATTAAAATTAAAGAAATTAAAATTAAAATGAAAAGAAATTTTAAAAACGTAGAGGAAATCTTAGAAGATGTGCAAATCGGTAAAAAATGCAAACATGGTATTTCTGTCTCAATTCAAGACCATTATCAAGTGGAAATAAAATATAAAAGTTTTTAAACATGAGTACACAAAGAAGCAAGACACTTATCTTTACCAGCGTCAGACGAAGACAGAGTTCGCCAGAAGTGAACAAAACCATGTAGTCACCATCACTGCATACGGTTTGATACAATTCTGACTAACCCAATCCTGGGTTTGTCCATGTGAAGATGAGTGTTATGCTTTCCTATGAATCCATGTTTGAAATACATTTATTGATACATACGTTCTTGTTTTATTTAATGCTATGATATTCAAGTGTGTTTTATATTTTATCCACATTCGTAAAGACATCAGAAGCTTACCAATGTTTAATGATGGTCTGGCATTTTATTTTTTTCTGAATGAATGTTTTCTAATTACAGTCCCTCCAAAATGGTTAATTCAACCAAATGATACATCCGTTCTTTTGGGGGAAGAGGTTTCCTTACCATGCAAAATTGATGGCCACCCTTCACCTAGCGTTTCTTGGAAAAAATCGCAAGGTATTTAATTAAAGATCATTTACTTGTAAAATCGCAAGGTTATTTGTAAAAAAAATAACTAGAAAACATTTTTAAAGTTACAGTCATCTCTACGACTGGTCTTGTGGAATCCCAATGCATCTTAGACATTGCAGAGTAATTGAGAAAAAAGAAAAGGAATTTGTTACATTTGAAGCTCGAACTTGAGCTTCTGCTTGCATGCCAGTTATGCTGTCGTGTGACTGGTTAGCACATATGAAATGTCCATGTTGGAATTTCCCCAGTTCGAGTCTCAGTCGTGACACACATCTTTTTTCTTTCACAGAGTGCTCTCACAACTTTAATTTATGTTGCCGTCTGCTTCATTTCATGACATTGTATTACATTTGTAGTTAATTTATTGCTGCTTGTGTTATGAACTACTCGGGCTAAAGTGTGTATGTTCATACGATACACAGCCTTACCAAATTATTATAACCAACGAATTCATTTGGTAATAAAACTGATAACTGACCCCATATCATGCTATCTGATAACTTTTTCGCCTTCGTTCCTCCACCTTACTTTTGTGGTACTCCCATTGAAAATACCACTGAAGCCTGGCTTAAGTACGTTCAAATGATACACAGCCTACCAAGTTATTACAACTAACGAATTTATTTGTCAATATAACTGATCACATATCATATCATCAGATAATTTTTTTGCCTTTGTTCCTCCATCTCATTTTTAATGCAATGTGGTATTCCTGTTAAAAATACCACTCAAGTCTAGTTTAAATATAGAATATTTTTCTCATTCACTCGTTGTATTCCCTAGTACTCAGTGTTTTCGTTTTGGTTCGTAATGCAACTCGTGATTATCTAAAATGATACGGTATTAAACTAGGCTGATGGAGAGCAGAATGCAACGAGTAGTGCTGTTACGACTGGTAACACGTCTTAATCAATAAGGACATAGTCCTGTAAATTTACTTTAAAAATGCAGTTTTTAGTGAAGCAATAATTTATTTTATTAAGTCATTAAAAAAAGGAGCACCTTTAAAACCACTAATTTTTTACCTTTTTTTTTGCAGATGAGCTATTAAAAGATAGATCCATAGTGAGACCCGGCCACGACTTAGAAATAACATCTGATGGAACATTACGCATTTCTTCAGTGCAGGAACGTCATCAGGGTTACTATTTCTGTGACGCCAGCAACGGCATCGGAGTTCTGGGGAAAATGATTACCCTTACCGTTCGCAGTAAGAATTTTTGAAAATTAAGTAGTTGGCCTTTAACTTGGTAATAATGATGATTAGCGAATTATCTAAATTATCGAACTACGTGTAGAGGTTTATAACCGTGTCATATTATTATCACAGTTCACTCAATTCGTTAATATTCGGTACTACACGGAGTACAGTTATTTTAACCTTGTTCCTTGATTTAGTGCCTCCAGCCATGCAAACCAAATCACAGGATTTATCAGTCAGAAGAGGTCACCCCCTTGAAATGCTGTGTATTGCAAAAGGAGATACACCAATGCATTTTACATGGCGAGTGAATGGAGAGGCACTTAAGGAAGACAGAAATACGAGGTAGGCATATTTATGGAATTTTGCTGACGTATAATTGTTCATTGTGCGTTGAACAGTTTAAAATGTATTGTATTAGTTGAAAATCTTGACATGAGTTCGAAATTAATGTGTAAATAACAAAATGAGACAGATCATCCCCTCATGATTTCCAAGGTATCTTTTTGTTAAGTTGTCTATCTCATCCTTCCTCTCCCTGCAAATTTATGCAAAGGCAAAATTGTGAACACCAAAGCAACTTGTTGACGAATGAGAACGTTAAAAAAAAGTATGTAAAGAGGTAGTAAACAAAGCGAATTTAATCCTAAGAAAAGTCAATTTTATGACTATGACTACTTTTTTTGTTTGTTCACTACTGGTGTTACCTTTTTCGAATAGTCTTTTTCATGACCATCACCATTAAGATCTTTTTTAAGTAGACGGTTGTTAAATATGACTGGCCAGCATGGCATTTGAAGGGTTTTTAGGGGCGATGGTCATGCTTGCCCGGGCTCCATCAAGTTACATCCAGTATTTATGGCTGTGTAAGCACTGGGTGGGCATTGTCGTTTATACATCACGGCTACTTTACTCCTGTAACTTTAAGAAAATTAGTATAAACTGAAAATGTTATGAATTTTTCAGTACTTCAGCTTTGAGATATAGTAATATCAAACTATTTCAGTTATTAATTGTTGAATATGAATAGCCACAATTTGCACATTACTGTTTTATCTAGATACATTGTTGTTGAACTTTCCAATTTGATTTCGTTTCTAGATTCCGACTAAAGAATGAGAAGAAAAAGCTTTTGTCTATATCTAATGTGACTATACCAGCAGCAGATAAAAAAGATTCTGTCACCTTCCATTGCAATGCTCGAAATGCATTTGGGACAGATGAAGCACTCTTTCATGTTATAGTGAAGGGTAAGGGTTGATTTTATGGATGCTTTAATAAGCTAACTTCAAAAGCAGTACAAGAGTCTAAAGAAAGTGAAAAACTGGACTGGGTTTAGCAATGAGAAACATTTAGCAATGAGATGCCTTTAAATGCTCAGTAATTGACGTATTGTATAATGTCAAGCACTGACATTAACATTATACAATACCTCAATTACTTAGCATTTAAAGGCATCAGAATTTTACAATTTAACATGCTCAGTCATGTGAAAAATGAAAAGCAAATGCTGTACAACCTCTGTTAGCCTGTCACTTGGAATATTTTCAATACAGGATAAAAAAAAAACATTTTCGTAAGCTGACACGTTCTGACGTACAATCGTGATGTCTATACTCATTTGATGACTTTAAATGTTGCTGAATGGGAAACACCAAAAAAAAAAAAAAATAATTACTAAGCACTAACCAGACAAAAAAAATTTCGTGGGAAGAAATGCGTTTCTCCATGCCTACAAAGTCAAAATTGCTGCACTCAAGTAGCGAGTATGGCATTTATTGACTGATTTTGACGTCTTTGGTAGTTCATGCAGCGACACCATGCAACTGTGAGTAGCCAGCCTGGTTAGGGCTTAAGTCTAGAAGTTCAGAAAACTCTTACAGCATAATCATTACTAAAAAATATACTGCAATTACCCCTTTTAGCCACGTAAAGCTAACAAGAAGTTTTTTAATTCTTTATTACTAGCCAACATTAACCCAGTGCAAAAGTGTATCGCTGCTTGCTAATCCACCATTTTGACATCCATATTGTTTTGTAGATGTGCCAGAGTCTCCTCAAGATGTTCAAGTAATAGAAACATACAATCGAACAGTTTCACTTTCGTGGGTCCTGAATGATGATGGGAACAGCCCTTTAACTGGATACATTATTCAGTTTAAAGATGTCAAAGGTACCTTCCATTTAGGGGGGAAAGCAACTAGCGTCATAAACACTAATTAGGAAACTGTTACATTTACATGTATACATTTTAACTAATTACATTTGTCATTTATAGGAAACTGGAAAGAAGCCTACCGAAACCAAACAGTGCTGGGACCAACACCAAAAGCCACAATTGTTGACCTTAGGCCTTCGCACAAATACCAAGTTCGCATTTTAGCTGTAAATGTCATTGGCCTCAGCAAACCAAGTGAAGAAATAGATGTGCTTGTGGCTGAAGAAGGTGGGTGCTAAAATATAAATTAAAAAGTATTTCCAGGTCTTCTGCTTTTGTTTGACGAATTTATTTTTAACTCTTTAGCTCCTAGTGCACCCCCTCAAGATGTAGAGGTGGTGGCGACAGATACAATTACTGTTAAGGTATCGTGGACGGTAAGTTAGTATTACGATTATTATTTAATTGCTATGCTGAATTGTCACACTGCAATGTCTACTGTTCAGTGCAAGTTGTTTTTTTTTTATTTACAATTTGTTTTGGAGTATCACAGGCCAATCACAGTGCAGTAACCGAAACGAACATTTCTTTAATCACACAGACTAGTCGATGTTCCACCGTTCCCTATGGAATTTTTACAATGTCACAATAAGTCCTAGGAGGAGTGACATAAAGGATGGTCTTCAAGGTCTGACACTGATGTGACCAAGCTAATACTATGCCGCATGAGCCATCTATCATTCTTGGTCACGAACCCGTGGACACAATTGAAGAATGAGTGATCATAATTATTTCCATGGATAACGAACATTTCTTTAATCACATAAATTGACTAGTCGATGTTCCACAGTTCTCTATGTAATTTTTTATAATGTCACAATAAGTTCTAGGAGTAGTGACATAAAAATGGGTCCTTACCTACGTTCCATCTCTTGTTCATAGTCACGAACCCATACAGCCAGTTGTAGAACGAGTGATTGTAGTTTCTTTCACGGATAAATAAGCTAAAATTATTCTGAGTAGGTTTTTACTTGGTAAATATGTGTCAGAAATATCACTCGTACTGTGGTTGATCCAACCATATGCCTTCAACAAGCAGCAGGTTGAAACGATGTTGAAACGAGGAAGCATTTTCATTTGCTTAAGCCAACGCCGATTGTGGTAGTAATTACAGTTCTTGCCTCCTGACACCACGGGGCGAGGGATAATCGTCTAACTAGAAAATAGCATAATTGGAAGAAAGTATACCGTATAACAGTATAATGGAAAGTCGTCTAACAGGAAATTCATATAATGGAAAATCGTCTAACAGGAAATTCGTATAATGGAAAATCGTGTAATGTCCCTGCCTCGCTCATATACATATAACATCAATAACCGCATTATGACGTTAATCCAGTTAGACGTTTATCCATTCTACAATTATCTATTATACGATATTCCGTTTAGATGATTTTCCATTATACGATATTCTGTTTAGACGATTTTCCAGATTTTATATTTATGCAGATATTAGACAATTAACCCATTAGACGATTTTCCAGTTAGACGTTCGTCCGACGCCCCGACACCACACCTGTTCTTGCGTGTGCTGGGAAATTACCGTGCCCTTAGCGATGCTTTGATAAAACAAAAAGTCTAGTGATGTTGAATAAACTGACCTGTAGCCGAAAACTGAAACCTGCAGCCTCTCGCCCAGACAGCCGTATGAGATGGGATGGAATATGAATCACGAGTTGCAATATTGATACTCCCATGTCCTACGGACATATACGCATTATCAGCTCCTGGTTCTAGCTAAGTATGTCATTCAGTGAATGGTTACAGCCGATGCATTGCAATTAAATTATTGTAATAAGATTTTACAAGTCATTTTGTTACCAACTCATTTTGTCTTTACAAAGTTTACTTAAACCATCCTGTTGCCGTAACAAAGTAATATTTACGTAAAGAACAGTTCATCTATTATGAACTCGTTTTCATGTAATGAATGTCTTCATACGGTAAAAAAAACCATCCAGTCAGCTTAACGAAAAGGAATGCTTTACCTGCGACTGTATATATAAAGTCTATTGCCCATGAACTTGCTTTTGTAGTCTTTGTTCGCAAAATGCTTTCCTGCTAACCTTCTTTCAAGTTCTTACTAGAACAGCGAAAATGACTGCTATTTATCACAACAGGGCAAAACCAATTTTAGACAATATGTTATACGTTACTATTAAGAAAGATATTTCTTAAAGAGCGCAAAAAGAACTGTTTTTTCTCACATGATTGTTTATTTCAATGATCTTTATTATAATATTAATTTTATTGTACATTTGCAGCCGCCTCGCAAAGATCATTGGAATGGCGTAATTCGTGGTTATTATGTTGGATACAAAGTCGCTGGCACTTCCGAGCCCTACACCTTCCGTCTTCTAGAAGTTCCTGAAGACTACACAGACAAATTGTCACTGCCAATCACAGATCTTTTGCAATTCACGCAGTATAGCATTGTAGTTCAGGCCTTCAATGACGGGGGAAAAGGTCCATTATCCAAAGAAGTCATAGTCATAACAACGGAAAGTGGTCAGTAATCACTGATTTGTATATCTATTAAAGGTTATAACCCTGCCTTGTACCCTGATACACTTACTCTGTTTTGTTGTATCTGCAGTACCAACAAAGGCCCCACAGGAGCTGCGGTGTTCCGTTCTTAATTCTCAAAATATTCACCTGACATGGAAGCCGCCACCTTCTGTGTCAGTTCATGGTGTTCTACATGGATATAAAATTATATACAAGGCAATTGATTACTATTTTACTAGAAAAGGTATTCATTTGTGTTTTGTGATGGTGTTGTGTATATTTCTCGTAGGTCTTGTTGTCTCGTGTTTCATTATTGCTGTGCTGGTTTCTTTTTGTGTTGTGATTCGTTCAACATACGTAACACAAAACTTGGCCTGATTTTTAGATTATCTTACGTTATTACAGTAATAGCAATTCGTCCTTTTATTGTTGAGTTCACATCTCCAACTTGTCTTATCGTGCTTCAATTATTAAGTACAGAACTCGGTATTGTCTATGATTCCAGGATGTCGTGTACATGGAAATTTCACAAATGGCTGAAAATTAACTTGTATAATAATTGACAACATTCAAAAGTTTAAACAAACTAAAACATACACTTGGTTTTTGTCACGGAATGTGGCCTCTTTTGCAACGACTGATAACATCTAGAGTTGAAAATACCTAGAACATTTTTTTTACAATAAAAAATATACAAAAAGTATGCAGAACAGTGAAGTGAAAAAATGAAAAGATATTTTACACCTTAAGTATAAAAAGTCTTTCTTGTGTGGAATTAGTCTGCCTAAAAGACATGCCAGGGCAGATGAAAGCCAATTTTACTATTATTGCATGTAAATTATTTAAATAACCAAGAAATAATTCGAAATATGTACCCTCAGATATAAAGCCTAGCAATGGATATGCAACACATTCACACGACCGTTAAGAATCCCTTTACAAGTTCATTTTTTCCCATTTTTTCTACACTTCACTTTTAACGAGTAATTGATCCCTTTCTCCTCTATAACACTTTTTAAAGAGAAGAGAATTAAAGTTTTCCCAATAGCTAAAGATTATTAGTCACTAGCGGAGTTTTACAGTGATTTTTTTTTTATGTTTACATAATAATCTTGTTTTACAAGCATGTAATAAATTGGATATTTCTGTGCAGTTTAATTTTTAAGCAAATTTTTAATATACTTGCAATTATACCCTGCTTTGCCACGGCTTCGTTTTGCGGGGTTCGTTCAGTGCTTGGTTTGAAGAGTAATTTTACCTGTTCACAGTGACGGGTAATTTTTCTTCATGTTATACTCCTCCTTACCTCCCATTCTCTCCCTCCACTTCCTCTCCCCTTTCCTCCAATCCTCTCCCTTTTTCTCATCTCCTCCCCGCCCATTTTATCCCATCTTCTCTCTCCCCTTTAGACTAGCAGTTATATCCGGCATTACCCAGGGTTTGGTTTTGTCCAGGGTTTTGTTTCATTGTGATCGTACGGTACTTTGCTTGAAGGGTTATTTTACCAGTTCACGGTTAATTTTTCTTAATTTTCCTTCCATCCTCTCCTTTCCCTCCTCTCACTCCCTCCCTGTCCTCTTACCCATCCCGTTCCTTCCCTTTCCTCCCCCTTAGCTACTCATAGTTGAACTTGGATAGTCAGTTGAATTAAATACTGCCTCTCCCGTTCCCTCCCATGTCCCCATCTCTTCCCCTCCCTGCCCACCCGTCTCTCCACCTTCCTGTCCCATTTCCCATCCCTACCTCTCCTCCTGCCCACCCACTGCCATGCAATTGTAGCTGTTGGGGGGTGGGGTGGGGGGGGATTGAGGCTTGGTCACTGGTGACATCTTAGGCTCTTGGCTTACAATATACAACAATGACTTTGCTGGACTCGATCCTTGGTCGACTCCTTGGTCTGAAACTTTGGCTCGGTATTATTATTAAAGAGTTTACCTAATGATTTTTACGTTTGATTTTTACGTAACGATTTTTAATCCTGATTTTTTGTGGTCTCATGTCAAAAATCCTTTTATATTTCATTCTCATTGTGCTCAAGATTGTCCTAGACGGCACTTATCTCATGTAGACTGGATCCATATATTTCCTTTGCATTAGTCTTATGTACCATTTTAATCCGATCAGCAACTGATGTAAATTATTCGACTATAGTGTCTAAGCAGTAACGAACTTTTATTTTTATTTCTAGATCGTCTAAGAACGGAAATGAAAACAACCACAGAAACGAAGTTGACACTACAGAATCTATCAAAGTATACTAATTACAGTATTCAAGTTTTAGCACATACTAAGAAAGGAGATGGTGTTAAAACCGATCCAGTTTTTTGTCGAACTTTAGAAGATAGTAAGTAATGTCTTTAAAACAATTATTTATTGAATTTTTCTGGGGTTATCATTACCAGTTTGAAAGCTTCCATGTATACACGTTGGAATAACTGGGGCATGTTACAAAACGTATGTTAAATTAGCATTAAAATGAAAGGATGTAAACCTTAAAAGCGTAATGCTCTAAAAGAACAGATACAAGCCATGTAAGCTGTCAGTGTCGCACTAATACGTGTAAAAGAAGCCCCAGCTCTGTAAGCATTAAAAAAACTTAATGCTGAAAAAAGGAACAGATGCAATAAAATGACATGTAAGCAAGCAACGTTGCAATAATACAAGCTGGAACTTCTTTTACGCGTATTAGTGTGGTACTGACGACTTACATGTTGTTTCCTTTTGTATGTTCCTTTGTTCCTACATTCCTTCAGAGCATTACATTTTTTAAGACTTATCCCAGTATTGTATATTCTCAAGCATTTTATTTTAATACCAGTTTCTGTTATTTTTTTCTGAAGATATTTCAGGTATAATTCCAAAATAATTGGAATTTTGGTATGAGATAATCGCAATGTGACTTAATTGATATGAAATCTTTTTGAGATAAATCAGTCACATGTCTATAGCATTCAAAATGCCATGGTCCTTATTAACATCTACATTTTAAGTTATAATATCGGCTCACTGGTTCGATATCTAGGTGACAGTAAAATTTCTCCAACAAGAAGAACAACATTAATATAGAATATTGTAGTCACATAATAATAGCATTCAAAAGGCCCTAGGCCTTATTCATACCTACGTTTAAAGTAATAAAAGTTCAAAATCGGCTCACTGGTTCGATATCTAGGTGACAGCAAAATTTCTCCAACAAGAAGAGCAACAACAAGAATTTGTAGTCTCATTACAATAAAATTCAAAAGGCCCTACGCCGTATTCATACCTACGTTTTAAGTTATAAAAGTTCAAAATCGGTTCACTGGTTCTATAGGTGACAGCAAAATTTCCCCAACGAAAAGAACAACAATAAGAATATTGTAGTCACATTAAAATAGTATTCAAGAGGCTGTAAGCCTTGTTCAAACCTATGTTTTATGCTGTAAGAGTAGAAAATCTGTTCATTGGTTCAGTGTAAGAGCAAAATACTCCAAGAAGGAGAAGAACAACACTAATATTGTCACATTAAAATAGATGTCAAAAGGCCATGGTCCTTGTTAGTTCCTACATTTTAAGCTCTAAAAATTGAAATCGGTTAATTGTTTGATATCTAACAGCAAAATTTCCCCAACAAGAAGAACAACAACAAGTATGCTACAGTCATATTAAAATAGCGTTAAAAAGGCCCTGGGATTTGATCATACATAGGGTTGACGCTATAAAAGTTGAAAATTCGTTCATTGGTTCGATCTACAGCAGGTGAGGGCGAAGTGTTGTGACAACAAGCACAAGAACAACCAACATAACAATAACAAAAACAACAACAACAACAACAACAACAACAACTAGCCATTCTTTGGAGGTTCGATTGTTGTCATTAAAATTATTAATGCAGTGAAATAGTTATGACACAACCCCAACTACCGAATTTCGTTTGTCTCTGTCGATTCTGGGAGAAGGTATTAACAGGGTTTCAAAATTTTATGTTTAACATGGAAGTTCATGCTGAGGCTTACATAGTATTCCTATAGAGATCATCTTGGATATCAATAATGCTTTGCGATCCTTTGATATCCAATCTTGTATCTTTAACAATACTATGCCTACTGTAAATTGATTAAATATTCGTAACTATCATTGTAGAAATTATACAGAAAGGCTCATTTTTAAAATGCTTTGTTACTTAACTTTCATGTACACCTGAAACAGATACCATAAGTAGAAAAAAATGTTATTTGTTTATTTTTAGTTCCCGAATCTCCTGAGGATATCAAAGTGTTGCCTGCATCACGTGATTCAGTGTTTGTGTCATGGAAACCACCAGAGTTTCCAAATGGTGCTGTCACTAAATACACGATATACACCAAAAATGGTGAAGAGGTTCGTATAGCTATGTAGTACCTTTCTTTAGCCATTTAAATATTGTATGAAAAAGTCAACTGCTTCATCCTCTTCTACATCTTCCTATGATCATTCATCAGATTTGCTTAGAATAGAAATATCTTAAATTAATTTTATTATGTACCTAATCTGTACTAATATGCATACTAATGTGCATAACACATTGTGTTTTTTACTGAAAAGTCTTTCTAAAATGTCTTCATGAATGTTTGCCAGATGTTTCTTAAAGTTGTCGTGTAAACAAAGGGGTTGTATTGTAGTTGTAGGAGCCCGTTTACTGTTGACCAGAAGGGTAAACATACATTATACTTTCTAGAACAGCTGAATGCTTCTATGTGCATGTACCCAACTACGCAGTATGCATCCTCCCTATTAGTACATCACAGCTTTTAAATCACTGCTTCCGTCTTTTCCAGGCTCCCCACAAATCTACGGTTCGTGGCAATACCACGGTTTTTGAAGTAACAGGTCTAAAGCGTGCAAAATATCAATTTTGGGTAACTGCATCGACTACAGTGGGAGAAGGAAAGCGAAGTCGTAGTGTAACACAGACGCCAGGAGATGAGAAAAGTAAGCAAGGCTCACGAATGCATTGCAATCCGAAATACAAATGCTTGGGAGTTTAGGCTATTTATTCCTCTTTACAGTTCCTGCTAAAGTTGCAGTTTTCGATACAACTGTTCTGACCGCCATTGATAAGGACGTGAAATTATCGTGTTCAGCTGCCGGAATTCCGGAACCAGGGAAGAAATGGATCAGTAAGTTGAATTTTACTAAATCCATCTCTACACTGTGAAATATCGTTGAAATGGGATGTACCTTTTCTGACCACATAATTAGAAAATTAAAATGTTTTTTTTCTTTTCCTGGGAGTGGAAACCCTGTAGCTATTGGAGGGCGTCTTCACGTTTTGTCAGATGGATCCCTTCTCATCAAGGACATCACTCCTCAGGATGCAGACAACTACACGTGTCATGTTGAGAACGAAAGGGGAGACGATCACGTCACGTACAACGTCATCGTACAGAGTAATTATTTGAAAACAAAGTTAGCATATTAATCAACAGAGAATTCGTCTACGAAGGGATGGAAGATATTAAATGTAAGATGTGTATGCATCTCAGAAATGTGAAATAGAAATACAGCCTTTGTTTTTGTCGCTCACTTTATCAAGCGAGCAAGAAGCAACACTCTTCCTAGCGAATAATTATTTAAATGAATCAAAAATAGTTGAGTAAAATTTCACGAATTTGAATTACTGTTTATTTTTGTCAATACACAAATTTGTTTAGTCAGTTCATAATGTAGGACACACAATTGCGCTAAATTTTATCAGTCGGTTAGGTTGTTGACTTATACGTAGAGATTGACAATTGGCTCACATGGTCTGAATTTAAGTCGGAAGGCCACTGGAAATAGATTCACATCTTGAGTAAGTAGAGAAGTTCCAAAAATAAATATAAATAAACCATTTTAGCCTAACTATAAATATCGGATATCGTGTTCCCTGGAAAATATTCCTATTTTCAACCTTCTTCATGTACTTTCATGTTTATCCTTAGAAAGTTACTAGCTCATCGGAGCTCATTATTTCCAAAAATTAGAAACAGCACTGTAATTAAGACGTGTAATTGCAGAACTGTTCAAGTCTAATATATCTTGAATCTTTTGTAGATGTTCCCGATGCAATGTTAGTAGATGTTTCACTAACTACGACATCATCAATCGATGTGTTATGGAAGCGTCAGAGTACAGGAGACAGTCATATTCTAGGTAATTACTTTTTTAGGCTACCTTTTAGTGTAAGGCTGAGCATGCTACGAAACGAAGTAGTCATTATCATAACTAATAGCTATTTTTATGGGGTGTATTGATGTACGGTGTTTTGTTATGTAACTTGGAGGGGGGAATTGAGGCTTAATGGCGCGTCGACAACTTGGTCATTAGCGCCAACCTCAGTCACAGTCACAGTGTAACTTGGAGATGGGTTGAAATATAGATTAGTAGTTCATCAGGTGATTTTAAAAAATGTATGGCCCAGTCTTGTTCATTAGATATACATAATTATGAGAACTTAGCATTTACTTATTTTCCACTTCAGCAGTAAACAGAGATTTGTGTACTTAAAGATGATTGCACTGCCTAAACAATGGTGTAATTTTAAAACCCAGTGCACGAGTCACTGAAAGTAAATAATAACTCATGAAAAGCAGCTACTTCATGCAATGTGTTTTTTTTTACCAGTTATAAATTATCTTGTAGAGCCTACTCATTATTTTAGTACCGACATATGGATGCACTACTATACACAGTGAACATTGCTTTTTTCACACTGTCCTCTAATCAAGTGCATCTCCTATTTACTCCAGCCTACACTTTGTTCCACAAACATGAGCAAGGATCATGGGAAAAGGTTCAGTTAGAGCCAAATGTTGAAACTTATCGCCTCGAAGGTCTTCACTGTGGTACAAAATATCAGCTCTACATGGTCGCTTCAAACAAGATGGGTGATGGGCGTGAATCGGCTGTTGTTAGCACTGCTACCAAGGGTGGAGGTCAGTATTTTTCCACTTCAATAACTGTATCTATCGTGCATCTGATTCTCTCGTACATAACACTTTCATTCTCTTCTTTCAGTTCCGAGTGTTCCAACAGTGGAAAACCTAATTGTACCAGGAACAACATCCTTAAGTTTCAATATAAATTCTTGGGGTGTTGACAATTGTCCCATTAAATATTTTGTGCTCGAATACAAACCCCGAGCAGGAGACCAATGGAAATTGTTTTCCGATGACATCAAAGCAGATCAGCGATCCGTCTCTATATCAGACTTGGCTCCAGCTACTTGGTACAACATTCGCATGATAGCTCACAGCAGTGCTGGGACATCAGCTGCAGAGTACACGGTTGCTACTTTGACTCGGGATGGAGGTAAAATAATTCTGCTTTAGTGTTATCATTCTGTACTACTTTATGCTTTTTTAAAAATGAATTTAACATTTGGTGAATATTTCAACTTTGGAATGCAGAAATCGACTATCCCCGCAATACTGCCTCGCTTGGAAGGATGTTCATGTTTTTATTACACTATTGTTGCAACTTGTAAAGTTTAAGCAGGCTAATTACTTAGTTGATTTAACCTCTTGACATGCAAGCACACTTTAAAACGTGCGTATTTTATCTTATATTTGTCTTATTTTGTCTTATATGCGCGTCAATATTCATAACTCGGTCAAACTTTCACCGATTTTGAAATTTGAATACACCATTCGAACCGTTTTTTCTAGAGCTATCCACTGGTGCTACTGAAAAGTCAGTAGCTAAAATAGTTTTTGAATTATTTACCAAATACTAAAATATAATAAAAAAGAGACCCGAAAATCTTGTTGAGGAATCCACGGTTGGAAAAAAAAAACACCTATATCAAGAAAAATATAATTTTGAATCAGCATTGGGTGTGCTATGGTACCAACTATATTGGTGACAGAGGCACTGTCAAAGTCTTGGATGAAAGTCATGCACCTTACAATTGCGTCCGTTTATATTGCATTTGTGAGACCATAACCATAATTTGCCTTATATTCAAGCCGCCTTAGCATCCCATATCCCAGCACCAATGCAAGCAGCTGTCTACTGGCATCAAGTATCAACTTCACTTAAGAATTCCAACTGATTTCAAGTTTGAATTCTGTTGCTGTACTAAATTCATCACTGCGTTGCATGACTACCACTAGCTAAATAATACGGCAAGTCAAAGGGTTAAAATCTGCTAAACGTGTTTGTGTTCGATCTTATGTCTTATCGTCTTAATATGCTGTGTTCAATGACTTTCTTTATTTCAGACATATAACATTATTTATATTTTATTGCTTTCAGCTACTCTGGAACCAGGAACAATGTCCGATTCCTCCCCACCATCGCCGATCACTTTCTTGACAGATGTACGCTTTATGGTGGGAGCAGCAGCGTCCATGGTTTTCGTGTTGTTCGCTGTAGCTGCTTTATTGTGTTTGTGCAATCGTCGTTGCAAGCCAAAGCACACTCACCGAAAAGGTAGCAAAAACATTCAGATTTTCTTTCTGCCAACTCACTAAGACCAACTCACGTTTTTACGTTTCGTTTAAAGTGGCACTATCACCGATTGAAATGCGAACGAAAATACTGTGCGGCCATCTAGCGGCAAGGATATTGTGAACTTTTATAACTTGCTCCCAGGTGCACGAGGATGAACCAAATTATTCGCTCAATACTTAAGGAAGTCGTGGCTTGTTTGTTTTATTAAAAGAAATGCCGTTATGCAGTCCTTCGCTTGGTGCAAGCAAACGCTAGATGGTACTACACAGCGCTAGATGTTGTCAGATTTCGTCTGCTTTCAATCGGTGATAGTGCCACTTTAAAGGATATTCGGAGGAATTTCATATAAAAACAAGAAAAAACTTCTTTCAAAGTTATAAATTAAAAAAAAAAAGCCGTACAGTAGGCAAACAATTTTGCTCTAAATGCACTACGATTTAGTTCCCTGATCAGGACCGTTATCTATAAAATAAAATACAACAAGTAATGAAACACTACATCAAAAACATTTGAAATAATAAAATAAATGCCACAAAGGATGAATGAGTCTAAGCTATTCCACTCCAAGGGAAATTAGATGAGTAGCAAGATGATAAACATGACAATGACGATTGAAGCGGCGACAGACTCACACCACGGAAAAACATTGAGTGCCGAGCTATCCGAACTCTCATCTTTCCCACGATTAGTGAAATTATTTAGAAAATAACACGTCACCAAAGTAACCAAACGTCATGTAAGTCACGTAATCCCCTCCCTTATATTAACTGAGCATTGGGTAGTTTGGCTTGGTGTGGGGTCGGTTCACGGTGTGGAATCGATTGCATACTCATTGTCGTTTTTAACATTTTGCCACCCATCCATCATCTTTTGGAATGGAATGGCTTGGTCGTGTCTTTCTTCCGTGGCATTTGTTTTGTATGACTTCAAGTGTTTTTGACAAATCTTTCAGTATTAATCCGTTTCATTTTATTCTTGCTTGGTAATGGGCCCGATCAAGGGACAGAAAAGTTGTGTTTGGAGTAAAGTTGTGTACTTCATGGATTTTATTATTAAGTGTTCAAGTGTGCCAGGAACCAACTCAAATTTGTGTGCTGCAAAATGCATCCAGCTTTTAATAAAGATTTTTATAAAAGCCTGATTTGTACGTGATGGTAGCTATCCAGCAAATCCTCTGGTTTATACATCAACTAAAGTTTGATGCTGGATGGGGTCTTAGCAATGGTTGGATTTCTATTTCCACACGTTAGATAAAAATTAAAGAGGCGTGTGAATTTCCGGTATTGGTAAAATTTTCTTCATATAGTCAAGACATAATCATAAACTTTGCATGAAAAATCATGCATTCATTAATAGTCCTCGGAAGAACATTTCCCAATCCCGAGTCTTTACATTCACTAATCATTTAAAAAAAGTTTTTAAACGGTACCATTCTGTAATTTATGTGATGGAAATATGTAAATGCATCAAAATTAATTGGAGTCATGTGAAGTGAATTGCGATTGGTATTGGCCTTAATGTAAAAATATCGGCAGTGCGTCGTTCACATGGCTTCCGGTCTGTTTCCTACACACTGTAATTTTTATAGTTCGACCTGGTTTGTGTCTAATGTGTAACGGAAGTGCATTTACCATATTTCCTTTGATTATTTAAAATAATTTATTTTTATTTTTGCCAGTGCACTTAAGTTTATCTGACTTGCAGAGGCCTAGTCGACTTCCTTATAGATTCAGTGTTGTTCTTTTATGTTAATTATCTGTTGAAGTTTATATGTAAGCATAAAGCGATTTATGCTTAAAGTTTAAAAAAATGTGATTGCCTGAAACCGTCCCGATCAGGAGTTTCAGTTAATTATTATTTGCGTCCTTAATGGATTTCCGAAGAACAAATCTTGATTCCCAAATATCTAAGACAGGGAAAAACAACTTTGCATGCATCCCACTTGTCCGATGCTCCTTGTCGATTGGACAGTTTGTTAAAAATCATTCACAGTCTGAGAAAATATTTGTTTAAGAGTAAAATTTCAGATGTAGGTTAATGTAGCAAACCTGTTTCACACAAGGAGAAAATAGGAAAACGAATGGCTCTGCAACATTTACACGCGTCTGAAGTATAATGTTGCAAAACTGAGTCATACAGGAAAGCCAACCGGGAGGAATTGTAAAGTTGCCATCTCTTGCTTGCTGACTTGACCGTAATTACCTAATGACTATAATTAGAGCT
>JAHWFP010003694.1:0-34567 GCA_023313725.1 Lithobius niger
TAACGGTTCTTTCAAGAATTCTGACACCATGTAATGATGACACGTGCAACGCCATTGCTAGTGCGTAACTGACTGACCTTATTAAGAGACTGGACTGCGCATCACATGGTTATGAGGTGCGCTACGTTACACACCCTAGACTGATATAGAATTCGCACTAAAACATCGGTCCTACTTTTTACAAAAAAAAGGGACTGGGAAAAACTATGTTTAGGTTTTTATTTGCTAACACCCTGACTTTAAATTAGATTAAAATTCAGGCAACTTTACTTTACCTAACTCTGGGAAAAAATCAAAGCATATAGGGGGAACTTTTTTAATGCCGACCTTTAAATCACTTGTTTCCAACTTATGATTGGGGGGAAGTTAACTCAAGTAACTTAAGCCATTCGTCAAAGCTAAACTCGCTAATTCTGGGTTTTTCTGGCATGACTAAACTTTTGTTAACATCACTAGCTGACAAACTTCGATTTATTTTGCCTTTAAGAGGCAGGTTCAACGTATTTTCCGTTGATTGTTTACACCAACAAAGATGGCGACAGTCCATCCACTGGTCAAGGGAGGGAACTCGGGTCTCATTATCTCGTAATGGGTTGTCTTCCGAAGTCTTCAGCAGACCCCTTTCGTCTGCGCTTGAGGACTTAACGACGATTGGCGGGAGCACTGTGGGGGTTTGGGGCTTGACCAATCTCGCGAGGCTGGTTTGTCTACAGCGGCTCTTGCGTTTTTTTGATTGACGTGGGCCGTTTCTGACGGGGGGCGTAGCCACCACGGACGGCAAGGGAGAAAAATCACGGGGCACCGTGTTAAAAACAGTAGCGTGCATTACACCGGTCAACAATTCGTTCTACGATGTCGTTTTGGGCGTGACAGGATTAGATTCATTAAACCTACAGTGCAGACCAGAAATTGCCACGCCCCGTGATTTACCTGATCCAAAGTAAACACTTCGCTACACAAGAGAGTTTTACATTTAATCTTACGTTTTAAGCGTGGCCAACGTCTGGCGAGCCTGGCGCTAACTAGCGAAACTGTGCTTCCGGAGTCGCATAAAATATTAATTTTATTTTTCCCTATGCTACTGGACAGAGTACTAGCCTTAAGAATTTTACTGGCATTTTTCCCAACTGGGAAACATGCATTAACTTGCTGGGGTTTCGAGTTAAGCTCGGAGCATTCACTGCGAAAATGATGGGGAGAGTTACACACGTAGCAGCGCCTAACTCGATCTTGATTAGGGTTAGTTTTTTTCACTAGCACTAATGTTTATGGCAGGGTCCCCTCCTGGGTTATCTGCTTTCCCACCGACAGATCCGGCCGGATTAGCTGTCTTGTTGTGGTTACGGTTGTGACCACGCTGTTGACCAGTAGGTTTAGAACCTTGGTTCGACGCTACAGCTATGGCTGCACGAGTGGCAGTTTCGGTAGCAATCTGTTTATTGCGGGTTGTGAACTCGTCACAAAGTTTGGCTGCCTCAGCCAACGTCCCTAACTTAATTTGATCCGGGATCCATTTCCTAAGTTGGGTAGGGCAAGATTTATAAAATTGCTCTAAAAGCATTAAATTGACAAGTTTGTCATAGTCCTGGTTAACCTTAGCTAAAGCTAACCAACGAGTGAACAACGTTTCTAGTTCAAACGCGTAGTTAAAAAATTGCTGATCTGCTTCTTTCTCTAGAGAACGAAACTGCGTTTGCACCGATTCTTTTGTCTGGACAAAACGGGCAAGCAATTTATTTTTAACCAAATCGTAGTCTTGCATTTCAGCGTCTGTGAGCTGATCGCAAACTTTAATGAAAACCTCTCCGACGAGGGGTTGGAGTCCCGTGACCCATTGATCTCTAGGGATCTTTTGACTAGTCATTGTACGTTCGAAAATTTTAAGAAAACTGTTGATTTCGGTTTTAGGCGTCCAATTGTTGACGAGACGAACTACGTCCGCAACTTTACCATGTCTTGCAACCGGATTTGGGGGAGCTGGGGGAGCGCCGTTAGCTCCGTTTGGAGCGGGGTTAAGATTTAAAGAAGCAGCGTTTAGCTTTGCTAGTTCTAACTGCTTATCTAGTTTGGCTAGTTCCATTGCGCTAGCACGAACATTAATTTGGGCCTCTTGGTCCCTTTCTTGGGCTTTAAGAGCGGCTTCCCTGTCTTTAAGGGTTAATTCATGAGCCCGGCATTTTTCGGCATGTGCCACTTCTAAGGCTCTTAACTTCAACTCTTCTGCTTTCAGAAAAAGTTCGTTTTCCGTAACGGCTAATTCTTTTTTTGGTTAAAAGGATAGCTTCTCTCTTTTCAATAGCGCTTGCTAGTGCATCAGAGAGTTCGTTTAAATCTAATTTGCCATCTTCGAGGGCTGCTCGTAAGATTTGTTGGGATTCGGTTCTAGAATCACTAACTGTAAAACCTAAGTTTAAACATGCCTTTTTGAGGTCTTTGTTTTGCAAATCACGAATGATCCATTTCGGACATTTTTATGTTTAACGTGGTTTCAAAATAAAACTTTTATAAATGAAACAAAAATTAAAAGCAGCCGCTTAAAATTTAACGTTAAGTTTGAGCAGAGCGAATTAATTAAAAAACTTCTTAATACTGCTGGTATTTCACTGCCACCAGCGATGGAAATTTAACCGTTTACAAAGAGCTAAACTAAAAATGGTTTACATATTTATTTACACTTAAACAGTTAATCAATTAGCAAACGAACTGAAGTTGAAATTTAAAATTCCTGGTTTTATTTTAACAACAGGGAATGAAAAGCACACTTTACATTTAGTTTGCACGAAAGCTTTTGAAATAAAGTATTTAAAAGCACTAAGTTTGAATTTACAACATGTAATTCGGTTTCACAAGTTTTGACTAAAACGACGTTTGTGTTTCAGAATAAAACAATCAATTAATTTTTCGAATAGAAAAAGCAATACTGAACGCTCCGCAGAGACGTCCGCAAGATTGAACAGCCTCGGCTGGTTACAATCTATCAAACAGTATGTTTCAAACACACATGAACGATCAACCGTTTCACAGTTAAGTTTCTAAGTGATAAAACAGAGCCTTAAACCTCCCAGAGTTGCTGTTTACAAGTCAACTCCTCAAATTATAAAAGCCTCGGCTACTTATAAAGTCCGTCTGGAGTGAATAACCAATGAATCCCACACAAAGATCAAACCGTCAGTTATTTGAATTAATGTTTAAAACAAATAAGAAAGAAGGTGGTTATTAGAAAGAGTACCACTCTGACGTTATGGGGTGAGAAACCTAAGATGCCGCTACAGGCGTCACCACCATAATATTCCCTACCTAGAGAGAGTTTAAGTTACGTTTTTAACTAAAATTTAGACATGGGGGGGGGGGACCTAAATTAAATTTTCAAAAGCTAACAACAAACATACGAACCACTACCATTTTGCCCGGCATGGCATCCTACGGACATGGCGTCTCCACTCCCGACTGGCGTGACCCTTCTCTAGCTCGAGATCTGTGAGCTGTGCTAACTATGCATTCTGGGGCTGGGGTTTTATACACATTACCGGAAGTAGGCGCGGACGGTCTGATTGGCCGAGGGCCTCGAGAACAATGGAAAGTGGGAGGAGAAGTCGGTTGAACAAAGGGACTGGGTGCAGAGCCGTTTGAAGGAGTAGGGACATGTAAACGGAAAAGACAGGCCTGTTTTGAGTTTTACTCAATTGAACATTGGGAACTAGGCCTTTACTTTGAATTATTGGCTACGGATTGAATATTTACATGTTTGTAACGTGAATAGGCTCTTGTTAAAACTTGATACTTGGCTTTTGGTAATGTAGAAAGCATTACTATTAAAATAAACAAGCTTTAACTGTAAACTGCAGTGTTATACACCACAACTAGTTTTGCCTGGGGAGGGGGGCAAAAAAAGGGGGATTTGAAGTTTTTGCACAGTTTGACTTACGGAATTGTTTGGAAACAGATCTTTTTAAGAATTCTTTTGGTTTTAATAGTAGTACAAGCCAGTAGCAGTGTTTGGTTGGGTCCAGTCGGGCTGAGAGGAGAACTAAAACATACATATATACACTGAAAATTCGTGTCCGGTAGAATGCCGATGTCTAATTACTTGGACTAATGGCAGCGTTTCTGGGGGCAAAAGATTATTATAAAAGGCTAAATAAATGAATAAATAGTCTAGTTGTATGCTAAAACGCATGAAGTTAAATTGGAGGTTTTTAACCTAAAGTTAAAGGGCAACGTTTTGACTAAGTGGAAATTTTTCATAGTAGTTGCGATCGTTCAAACACAATAAAAAATATCACACTGCAAAAATGGTTGTCAGTACATGGGCACATGGTTCAGTACCTTTCTCCTAAAATTCAACTGAGCTAGAGTTTGGGGCTTTATGCCCGAAAAGAAGAGTGATAAAATCAAAATATACAAATACAAGTTATAACAATGGCGGCCATGATGAAGTAGCGCTGCTGGTGGTTTTGTTCGATCTTCAAATAAAGATTTGATAATCTTCCTGGTGGAATGTTCAAATTTGGGCTTCCTCAAGAGGCTTGTATTTGGGCAGGCTATAATTGGTGAAAATTAGGATCGATTTGGTTTATTATTTAAAAAACGGCTGGATATGCCTCGGCTAGGCCTTTGTGTGGTCCAAGAAAAAAATTTTTCAAATTTTCCGGAAAACAGGCGTTTTTCGGTGGCGCTCGTTTACAGGATGGAGGACCGAGTCTTCCAAAAAAAGGATGTGTACTTCTAATGGAAGAGTTGTTGAGTCTGTGAGTGGATGCATGAGTGGAAACGGTAAAATTGACGATGGAACAGAGTGGATATAGAGAGGAGCGTCGAGGCAACTTTGAGCTAAAGAGCTTGGTAACATAGGGCCGGCTGTCCGGGTGTCAAACGGAGGTATCCAGGGGTCAGGGAGCGGACGAAGACGGTGGTGAAGCAGACATGAAGCGTGGAAAGGTTCAGGCATGTGTTGCAATTAACACACAGCGCAGTGCTTAGAGGGATAAGGACCAGGTCGAATGCCTACAAAAGGCATGGGACGTAGGGGGAACGAGTCCCAAACCGGCTGCTGGGCCTGTCAGGGTCGCCATCCGAACCGATTGTTGTTGTAGCGGCGTCGGCCCAAAACAGTGAGCCGGCAAACGTCACTAATTGTATTGGTGCATGTGATGTCCTAGGCGGGGACACACCTTAGCCCAGCGTGGGCACCAATGGTAATAAACACACGGACTACCAGAGTGTAGGCTACAGCTGATAAGACAGCGAACTTCCTGTTTACTGCTCCTTAAATACAGGGAAGTCATGTGATGCACTTAAGACAATATACAATTGTGGAACAGCCTATTTAGTGGTTAAAGGGTTATCTTGGTAGGGTTAACAAATAGACATGAAATTGGTGGCTGCCATTGTGGAGCACACAAGTGACGACTCCACAGTGCAGATACTGCATTGCGAAGTTAGGCTACTGGTCTTTCTTTCCCATTTTGCTGGATTTGAAGACAACAAGCATAACAGGCCACTATTCAAGGAGGGAGCGCCGTTGCGGACTAATGCTTTAATAAAACTAACCTAACTTGGCAAGCGGTAAATCTTTGCTGCTACCATGGGAAAAAACGTGCATTTACTAGCAGTTAACTTTAAACTACAATTTTCAAAGTTTAAGTAACTAAGTAAATAATGGTTGGAAACAGACTGAAGCTCTATTTAGATTTACATATCTTTCCAGCAAGGCTGGTTAAAGATAGTTTTTGTTGCCCAACCAAAAATTTACATTACCTGTTTTTTATGCACTCTCTTGGGCTTCCCTGCCAGTCCCGTAGGTATCCCACTGCGCATGCGCGGACGCAGTCCTCCCTATATAAACGCTGGCGCAGCTTCGATCCCTATCTCTTTTAATACTCTCAATCGTTACCAGGCAACTCGAGAGGGGAGGAAGGGCGGGTCGCTTGTTGTAAAAACAGGTAATGTATATTTTCGGTTGGGCAACAAAAACTATCTTTAACCAGCCTTGCTGGAAAGATATGTTTTTGGTTGCTTTCGAAAATCTCCATTACCTGTTTTTTATGCACTTAACAGACTTTGTCACCGAAGGCGGGCCTTGGTGACGGGCGCCCTGGCTACGGACCGGCTACCCTGAAATTAACTGGACTCAACAAACCTGAAGGCAACCGCTGTAGGGGGTGAAAGATGATCCTGTATGTCTTGAAAGGTTTGTTGTGTAAACCGGTCGGTGGCAGGTGCATTGAGAAATTGGTTGCTAAGTGAACCGGTGTAGCGGCGCTTACAGGGTCTTGAGGTGCCTACTGTCTATAGCACCGACATCTGGCGAAGTTGTAGTTTTGTTTAGAAGAAATCATAAGTGGCGGTTTTTACTTTTTCGGAAAATCAGCATAGCGTGTCTACTGCACGGTTAGGAGAAGAGCATCAACGTCCTAACTAACTTTTTATGATCTATCTGCTCACGGTTCACTGCCACAACGATGGGTAGTTAATTTAAATGCCTACTTCGTGAGTTAGAATAAAAATTGTTTTGTAATTATTTAACCCTTGCAAATTAAATCGGACTCGGAAGTCAAACTGTTGTTTAAAACAACTTTCTTTTATGATTTAATAAAACATGACAAGTTATCTTTACAACACTGAGTAACTAGTTCGTTACATGAAAAAACTTTTAAACGTGGTCTTGTATTAGACATTCGTGGTGAGGACACCTCAACACCGCCGAGCCAAAAACCTGAGGGCAGAACTCTCCCAACCAAGAAGAACATCGTCTTTATGGCGATTCCACTTTAAAACCGCCAAATTTGTAAATATTGTACTTTGTTCTTTCAGGCATAAAGCCTAAACACCACTAGCTTAGTTTGTCTTAGGAGGAGCTTCCACTGCGATGGTACTCAACCTCACATACATGTAAAACATACGATATTTTTTATTCTTAAACTGGTGACGACTTAATTTAACTATGAAAAATGTCCGACGTCAAAATCACTTGTCTGCTTCTGCAAACAACAAAATCTAACCTAAATGCGTTATAGCATATTTAAAACTAAGCTGGTCTATTTAATCTTTTGAATTTTGCACCTAATGCACTTTTGTAACTTTTTCTTGCCATGAACCCTACCGGAGCTCGAACTTTTATGTTTGTTTATTTTTACGGACCCAGTGTATGATTTTTATGTCTATTTTTTTTGTAGCATCTCCATCCAAACTCCGACCGTAGCAAACCTCTAAAAACGTAAACAAACTAGCTTTCCTACGATAAAATCATGCCTCGTTAATATCAATCCGTTTCCCAAAGTCAAATGTTTATTCTGAGCAATACACTTCGTTCCCCCCCTCCTTCAAAAGTTGTGATGCATAACATCGTAGTTTCTTTTTATACGCCTATACTCACGTTGTTATGAGTTTCAAACTCACTTGCACTTTCAAGCCAGGCCTCTAACGCTCCCAAGTCGGCAATTCCCTTTGTCAATGCAGCCTCCGCAATTCCCGTAAAACCAAAACACTGCATTCAATTTCCCATCCACTCATAGCGCTCAGCTACCCTGCCCGTCCGCGCCGTCATGCCAACTTCCGGTAGTGACAGCTTGCCCGGTTTGGGTCAGTCTCTCCTCCTCCAAGCGTCCACCTCTACCCCACTCACCCCCTCCGTCACTCTCCTACAGGTCTGCGCCTTCCCTCTATCTGCCGGCCAGGCAGAAGGCATATAAACCCAGACCCAGGAGAATTTCGTTAGCACAGCTCAGGATTCTCAAAGCTAGAGGTCGCTACGCCGGTCGGGAGGGGAGATGCCGCGGTCCGATTGTTGCCATGCCGGGCAAAGGTAGTTGGTTCGTATGACTTAGTTTAAATTGAAAGTTTATTTTTTGGACTCTAAAATTCAAAATTTATAGTTTAATTTTAAACTTAACCTCGTAGCTTTGACAGTAACTTTTATGGTGCATTAACCCAAACGGCATTTTCGGACGTTAACGACCATAACTTAAGGGTTCACGGTCCCTTACTAAAAACCATATTCTGATGGGTACGGTTTGATTATTTGGGTGTTCCCTTTTAAAACATAACTGTAGGCTAAGGTCTACTATTACTACACAGTCGAGACTGTTCGTAATTTAGAGGGCTCTTTTGCGAAATCCCCGTTGCCTAAAAATCACTGTTTCTATTTGAAATTGTTTTATTGAACTAAGCCAAGTTCACGTGTACGAATTTAATGTAAATTCCCGTCATATTTATAAACTAAACTAAGTTGTAAATTGGTAAATGTAAAGTACAAATATTTAACATGTTTGTTTAAAATAAAAACCAGGAGTTTTAAATGCCAGTTGGTTTATTCGATCGTTGTTCGCTAGAAGTTAGTATTTAAGATAAATCTCTTCAAATTTAACTTAGCTAGCCTTTTCCCACCTTGGTGGCAGCGTTACCACTTATTATTACTAGTTAGCCTACGTAATTAGGACAAAAGTAGCTCCATTCTCTACACCGGGACTGTAGCAGTTGTGCTGTTTTAACTAAAAAGTACCAAAAGTCAACCCAGAGTGATAATAAGACAGATCCGGTTACACCATGCGACCGGCGATGTTACAAGCACCTACTGCGTCGTAGCATCCGACGTTACAAACTTAAGCTTTACAGAAAGTGCAATTGATTTACAATAAAACGGCAAAAGAACTGAATTAAGTTCACATTACAATTTGGACTAGAAAAGTCGGTTTGGGCTATCACAACCCTCTGAATTACATGATGATCCTTACATTTAGTAAAACAGTCGTTTAAAAAAGAAGTTAGCAACTCTTACACTAAAATCACTTCACCTATCACACTGAATCAAGATTAGTATTATATGGAAACAACCATTTGAAAGCTCTGTTTCGACGATAATACACGCGAGATGTTGGTGATCTTTAGATTATTTAGTAAACACTGAGTTTACATAAATAAGAAACAAAAAGCTGGTTTTTAGGAAGGGGACCTTAAACCTTTAAGTTATGGGAGTCCTAGACCAAAATTGCCGATGGCGTTTTGACTACCCATAATTTTCTCAAAGACAGAAGTTTAAATTTAAGACTAATAATTTAGAAATAAAGTTCCAAAATAAAAATTCTAAAATAAACTAGTTAGCCTTGAACTACTACCTTGCCCGGCATGGCAACACTGGGACAGGACATCTCTGCTCCGACCACCGTAGTATCCTCTAGCCTTTGAGTCTTGAGCTATGCTATCGATTTCCCACTGGAGCCGAGTTTTATGCCTGCTGCTTGGCAGCCAGGTAGAGGGAAACCGCGTACCTGAAGGAGCGCGATTGGTGAAGGGGGGGGGTTGTTAGAGGGACCTCTGGAGGAGGAGAGACTGATTCAGACCGGCTAGGCTGTCAATACCGGAAGTGGGCATGAAAGCGCGGACGGGCAGGGTAGCTTCGAGCTCTGAGTGGAGGGGAAAGTGAATACTGTCTTTTGGTTGAAAGGGAATTGTAGGAGCTTAAAGAGCAAAGGGAATTGCCGACTTTTGGGCATTAGAGGCCTTGGTTTGGAAAGTGCAACCGAGTTTGGAACTCATAACAACGTGAATAGGCCTATAAATAAAAACTACAATATTATGTACTGCAACTATAGAAGGGGGGGGGGGGATGGAGTTTGTTCTCCAAGTTAAATAAACTGTTTTTAATTGAAGGAAAAGGCTATTGCTGTACATTCGGATTGCGGTTACTATGGTCGGAGCCCTGAAATAAAATACAAGATAAACACTGAATGTTCGGTAAAAATAAAAATAGTTGTGTTTGCCACTTTTGAACAAGGTAGAGTCCATGAAAATAATTTACGTTAAATATTGCTTTTATGAAAGCCTACGCAAAAGATTAAAATAAACCAGTTTGTGTTTAAATGCTAGAACGCATAAAAATTAAAGTGTATGATCGCAGCTGCAAATAATAACATGAGCGTAAGAGGTGGGGCTGGGGTGAGGCCAAGATATTCATGGGCTCACACCAGCCTCAGGCTCTGATTAAACACAAATGATTAGAACAACACAGTCTCGGCCGCGGATAGCTCCTTTATTCTCATTCCAGTCCAGCTACAGAACACAATCCTTGGGTGGCTTGGATGTTTTGGGCTCTCTCTCCTACTCCTGCTTGGCCTAAAGTCATTGCTCACCTCACTCGTTCTCCTTCGTCTGATCTCGTCACACTTGGCTTAACCTGTGGGCTGCAGTGACTGATTGCACCTGCCTCCATGGCCGATTCCTAGCCTACTTGCACCCTACTTAGGGTCAACGGCCCCAGGAGATAGAGAAGGCCCACAGGGAGCGGAGAGGGTCCCATTACATCCTCCCCCCCCCCCCCACAATAATGTTGCCCTCCGGGTAACATTGAGTACAAACAATAGTACAGGAAAAGCTGAAATTTGCATAACGTGTTAAGTGAATGTCCGTAAACGATTGCCTAGCTTAACATGCACTAAAGTTCCGGTTATGTGGCACGCTCAAAGTTGTACCCTTCAACAAATTGTCACTATCACCATTGCTGCTTATCAATGACGCCTGAGTAAAGTCCATCAGTTAAATATTGCGTGCATCTTCAACTCGCGTTGGTCACTCTTCACTTCTTTGAGTTAAGTTCGCCAAGCGTTTAACATTTGCCTCCAATTCAGTACAAGAATTCTTGTTTGCCGATCGGTGGTCGGAGATCATCAGGGGTGTCGGGTGACCAGGGGTGGGCCAAGACCTGCAATTTCGTGAACCAAATTATTCCCAGGTCTTCTTAGACGGGGCACGACATTTAATGCAGCTTTGACGGGCTCACCAAGTCTTCACCCTCAATGTCCCGCAGTGGACCACTTTGCATTTTCGGAATGTCAACGATTCATCAGCCCAGCTTAACTCTTCAAATTCTGCATCATGGGAACTCGATTGGATCTGATTGAGATATGATTAAACTTATAGCAACGTAGCCGATAAAAGGCGTGCATAAGACGGCTGCTGTAATATGCGTAAGCTCACCAATGTTTCTGAGTGTTCAGCAGTTTCTCACCATGAGTCGACCATGACAGTTTATGGGACCGACGCACTTGCAGTGGTCTCGGCTTGGAAACGCACTACAACTTACAGCCTAGGAAGATGATTCTGGTGGGGAAATGGCTCTCAAAAGTTTATAAGGCAAATCACAGGGGTGCTGCAGGGGAACACTGCAGGGAAAACAGTCTATAGGGGCATAGGGAAACGGAAGCACGTTGATTAGGATTTCAAGTTCCACCACATTGGAAAGGAAAAGTCTGGGATACACAGTTCATCGGGTGAATCAGGTGGTGATAATAGCACAGTTGGAGACAAAGCTTGAATTAAAAGGATACGTTGCAGTGTTACGGAAATTTCACTGAATCAATTGTAATTAATTTGTTTAGAAAGCGTTTCCGCTTAATGCCGCGTTTAACAGTCTCGCTTTAGTTGGCGAAGATGCACGGCCATTTAACTGCAGGCGTTGCATAAAAGGGCAACTCGGCTGTGTTCGGAATGAAAAGCACACTCGGCTGACTTGGAGGCCTAACTAAGTATGCACTTGGTTTCTGACGGTCTGCAGTAACCGGGGCCACGTAGTCTACTCGGTATCGCCAGGGAACCTTCCTCGTCTGAACGGGACGTGTCTGCAGTTGCTGCTTCGGGGCGGCTGGACCATCTCCCTCATAAGGTTCATCCACAGCATTCCCTTCATCCCCATCGATAGCCTCTCCTCGTGGAGGTTGGTCGTTTCGCTTATCTCCCAAAGTCTCACCCCCTTGCTGCAATTGCACTGCTTCTTTTGGGTTTTCCCGCTGTGGGGGTCGACGCTTCCTTGCACTGTTGGCTTCCGCACGCTCACTACTCATTTCGGGACACCAATGTCTGTCTAAGGCAGCTAGCCGGTAGACATGAGCTTCTTCTTGACAGTTGCTCTTTACATGGGCGATGATGTAGCGGAACTGCGATTTCCTTTCAATCACACGATACGGCCCCGAAAAACAAAGGTTGCACCGGTTGCCCCTTCACGGCAACATCAAATTGTGCCTTCTCGTTATACAGTTTCACCAGCGAACCCAGCCTGTATGTCACAACACCTGGCACATCTGGTCCTCTCTGCTCTGTGTAGCGGTTTCCACCTTGACCCCAGTCTAGTGGGTCTTCGGCGGTCACATCAACTTCTCCTTGCTGAAAATAGGACAGTGGCAAGTGCATACACCCACATGCCATATCTTCCATGTGCTGCTCCTCAAGAGTTTCCGGAAGCATCGTCGGATAAGCCATATTGATGTCCGTTGTGACGCTGCAGGGGCCAGATGACTCCGGAGGTTCTTCTCCTTTGTCGCTCGCTTCTCCACCTTTCTGACGCCTGGCAGGTTCGTGATGCTGTGGTGAAGTCACCGCAGTCACTGATGGCTCTTGGAAGTTGCTCCAGTGCTAAGGATGCTGACTTGGGATGTCTGTCGGCTTGGTCATCACTCGATTGCCACTTGTCCTCCATCGTTAGAGGATCAAAATAGGGCTCAATGTCAACAATGTTCACGACCCTTTCGTCCTTCTCATCTTCTATGTTGCGGACCACATACGTCTGTTCTCTATGACGCTTCATGACCCTGAAGGGTGCTACATAAACTGGTGCTAATTTCTCAGTGATGCCTTTTCTGGCATTCGACAGAACATGCGAACGCAGTTTAACCAACTGTCCTTCCTTGAATTCCTCAGGCCTACGAAGTCTGTCGTATGAGAGTTTCGTCTTCCTTGCTGCCTCCAGCAGATGAGCTCTGGCCAGGTCCCTCGCCTCTTGTAGAGCATGCTGTTGCTCTTCCAAGTACTCTTTCCGTGACAGGTTCTCCGGTTTAGGTGGGAGACAGACCAGTTTGGTGGTATTAAAGGGGTCCCTCCCACGCATGAGGTAAAATGGTGTTTCACCCGTACTTACATGTGGAGTGGTCCTGATGGCGAATTCTAGATTTGGTAGCAGCGGTCCCCATGAAGAGTGCTTGCCGTTCACAAATGTCCTAATGCACGTCTTCAAAGTCCTGTTCGCTTTCTCGGACGCATTCGCTTGCTGATGGTAGGTGGTGGTCTTCCGTAGACCCGTTCCAACTAAGTCAGCCAGTTCAGACAGGAGGTTCGAGATAAACGCTGGACCATTGTCCGAAATGAGAACTTTGGGAGGCCCAAATTCCTGTACCACGTACTTGAACCTTGCAGCTGATCTTGCAGAGCTGAAGCGTGCAGGGATAAACCACACCCACTTCGTGAAGTAGTCAAGGACTGTCAGCACGTAGCGATTCCCTTGCGTCGTGGTTGGAAGTGGTCCCACAAAATCTATACCTAGATGTGAAAGCGGGGCGGTCGCAATGACCGGCACCATGGAACCCTTCTTCTTGCGCTGAGACGGTTTTGACACTTGGCAGGCGTGACAAGAGCAGACGTACCTTTTGACATCCCTGAACATCCCGGGCCAGTAGCCGACTGCTCTGAGCCGTAGAAGCGTCTTCTCTACTCCCAAGTGACCTGCCTGCCGTCTGTCTGTCGTGCTGGTCGTAGAGGAAGGAATGCCTCCAGATGTCTGGCACAAACAAACGAAGTCTTGCTTCTGGGTGTCCTCTGTCTGGCACCGTACGGTCGATGTAATAGACGAGGTCGTTCTCGATCTTGAAGTCTTTGCGTACTACATGCATGCAGTCTCACCTCCGAAGTTTTCGACTTGGCATGTTGCGGATCTTGCAGGATGCTCCTCACCTCTTCGATTTGCCTATCATTCTTCTGCGCTTGTCTCAGTTCGTCCGTGTCTTGAATGGGTAGGCGGGGTTGCAGCCTGATCTGGTAGACTGGTATTGGTGCACGCGACAGTGCGTCGGCCATCACATTCAATGTTCCAGAGCGGTGCTTCACATCGTAGTCAAACATCTGAAGTCTTAGAGACCAACGTGCTGTCTTGCCCGTGTTTTTGGTATTGTACAAGGCCCACTTTAATGCCTCACAGTCTGTCAGCAGTTCGAACTTGGTCCCCTCCAGATAATGCCTCCACCGATCAATGGCGGTCACGGCTGCCAGAGCCTCTTTCTCAAAAGCAGTCATCGATTGTTCTCGTTCGCTTAAAGTCCTGCTGTAAAACTCTACGACCCTGACCTTGCCGTCCTTCTTCTGGGACAGCATGGCTCCAATACCAACATCGGACGCATCCGTCTCAACCACAAAGCGGAGTGCGTAGTCCGGTATCTGTAGGCAGTCCGAAGTGAGTATCTTGTTCTTCACTCGCTGGAAGGCCATCTCGCATTCACTCGACCATTGAAAGTCCTTTCTCAGAAGTTTGGTGAGTGGTTTCACTATAACCGCATAATCCTTCAAAAATTTACGTAAGTAGTTAGTCAGTCCTAGAAATCGCTGTAGAGATTTCTGCGAGTGGGGACGAGGATATTGCGTCAAAGCCTGTGTGTGTTCCCCTTTTAGGTGCATCCCGTTGACGCCGATTGTTAAGCCCAGGATGGTCATCTCTGGCAAGCAGAAATTGCATTTCGACCTCTTCAGCGTGAAGTTATGTTGTCGTAACCTGGCGAATATCGCCTTGAGAGCCTTAAGGTGACCCTGCCACGTCTCCGTTGCAACCACGATGTCATCAACATAGATGATGCACACTGTGCCTACAAGATCTCCCAATGCCAGGTTGATGGTCCGCTGGAATTCCGCCGTTGAATTCTTCAAGCCGAAGGGAAGTACCTTCCACCTGAACAAGCCGTCACTACAGATGAAGCTGGTGCAGTCTCTCGAGTTCTCCTCGAGAGGAATTTGGTGAAATCCACATTGTCCGTCTAGTACAGACACGTAGGCCTTGCCCGAGAGAAACTCTAGGACTTCTTCGACGCGGGGGGGTGGGTATGCGTCCGACTTCACTTGGGAGTTCAACCAGCGGTAGTCCAGTATTGGCCTAAAGGAACCGTCCTTCTTTTTCATGAAAAACGAGGACCCCCATTCACTGACGGTAGGCTCGATTTTATCTTCCGCTAGAAGTTGCTGGACCATTTTGTGCATCTCTCTCCTCATCTGCGGGGATTGCCTCCTGTACTTGTCAATGCGCGGTTCAGGCGTTCCCTTGAACTCAATCTTGTGTTCCCTTAGCGTGGTTCTTCCAGCTTTCCCTGGAAATCTGTCAAGGTTACTCTCCAACAGCTCGTCCAACTGCAGAAATTGCTTGGGGGTCATTACATTGAAGGCTGAACCCTCTGCAACTGGGGCAATTCTCCAGGCCGCCTGCTTGACCACCACGTCACTGTCTTCCGTCCAACCCGTCAAGGGGAAGGTCTCACCTAGCTTCTGCCCTCTCGTGAAATATCCAACACGGTTGACAATGTCCGGCATGATATGAGCTTTCTCAAAGAAGTCAATACCAGCAATGCAGTTTCCGGCAACCTCCTGAAAAACAACAAACTTCATCGCCGTGTGCCGGCCTTTTACGAGAACGTTCAACTCTACCTCACCAAGAGGTTCAATCAAGGTACGGCCATCCACTAACTCAAACTTCAGTCCTCTGTAAGGGGTGATCTTCGCCTTTGGAGCGATTTTATCGAGCCACTGTTTACTCACAAGACTCCTCAGTGCTGCACTGTCTACGCAGGCTGCGAATAGACACCCATTGATACATAAATATATGTGCACAAGTCCTTTCGTCACCTCATTTGCCAAACGGAGAGGCATCTTCTGCTTTGCCTCTAGGCACTGCCGTGCTATATGTCCCATTTCCCGGCAGTTGAAGCACTGAGCCGTCTTAATCCAATCTCCGTCCATGGGGCTGATCCTCGAGGAGCGATTGGTGTAACGAGGAGGACGAGGTCGGCCACTCCTGTCACCCGAAGATTCCGATTCAGGTGGCCTTGAATCCGCTGACTGTTCCGACACCGCAGGATTCCCTACCCTAGCTTCACCAATCTTAGGAACCGAAGACGCTTGTTGGTGTGTTGTAGTCGCTCTCCGATCATTGACTGCACTATCGTCCAAGTTGTCCTCTTGCCTGACGTCTGTGTATGACGCACTCAACGAATCTGCTTTTCCTTTCCCGTAGTCGAATCTGGAACCGTCATCACGATCTTGCCGACGCCTCTCATCACGCCTGTAGTCGCTGGAATCCCAATCCCCTCCTGAAGGCCCATTCCGACTAGTCAAAGAAGTTTTTGAGTCATTGGCCTGTGATCGACGAGTTGAGTCTTGTCTTCCCGAAGGAGGCTCCGCCATCTTCTGACCGGAAGGGGACATGTGATTGGCTCTCATGGCATCTGCCGCCGGAAAGCGATGCCAGTCCGGAAGTTCCGAAATCTTCCGTGCAAGTGTTAAGGTGTCCTTCGGTGCATCCTTGGCTAGGAGGTCCCTTACACCTGGCTGCATGTTAGCGATGATCTTGTTGGTTTTGTCCTGCTCACTCGGGGGGCAAGCCATCCTATTGAATCTCGTCAAAACGGCCGTTAAAAATTCCTGTGGGGTTTGCGTCACTCCTTGGCGCAATTTGCCTATCTCTTCTAGATAGTCGCAATCCGGACGTTGACGAAGAAAGGTGTCCTTGAAACGGTCTTCGATCTCACTCCAGGAGTCTACTTCCTTAGGGTAGTTTGTCCACCAATCTCTAAACTTACCAAAAAGCACCAGCCGCATGATGTTGCGGAGAGAGCTCATTGTCGGTCTCTTCTCAGCCAGGAAAATGTCCATTTGGTCAATCTAATCCCGCAAGTTGTCCCCAGGGTTTCGGCGTGGTGGTTGCAGGTTGATTGACGAGAAAGCACGTACCCAGTCGTCCGGATGTGGGGCTCCTGAACAAGGAGAGCGCAAGTGTCGAGCTTCCCTGCCATGAGTTGACTGCTTTTCGGGAAGTGCAACGGTGGTAGAGTCTGTGTCACTCCAAGTTAGCTCGCTTGACGCCTCCTCTGAGACTGTTGACTTGACCTTTGCCCAATGCGGTTGTGTCAAATAAATTTCGTGCGGGCCGTCTGCCATGTTCTGCACGTCATCTTCCAGTGCCTGCTTTGACTCGGCCCCCGCCTTACTTTTTTCTGTTGTCCCACTGCTTATAGGGGATTTGAGGCTAAGGAGTGTTTCAGAAGAACTCGTCTGTTGGGGCGTAGGCGATTTAGTAGGAGCCAACAACGATGCTAGATACTGAATCGCCGATGCTAAACCATCCAGCTTGAAATTTTGACTCGCATTCTCATTCGACAGCTCCTTGCGGAGTTTCGCCATGTCTGCTCGGAAAACTTGCTTGTGACCTCACTACCTAGAGTCGACATCTTTGCAGCCATATCTGTGCTCAATGATTGCATTTGCGTTGCTAAATCTTCCCTCTGAGACACCAAGTCTTCCTGCACTTGACACGTAACCTCATGCAGCTTGTCGTGAAAGTCCCTAGCCTGATCGTCAAAGCATCGTGAAAAGCGTTAGCCTGCTCCGATAACTGCTGACCCAGTTTACTTGACGAGTGATTGAGTTTTGAGTCCAATTGCTGCTCCCTTTCATCGAGCCTTGCTACAAGTCTCGCCAAGTCTTCCTCCAAAGACTGTAGCCTTTCCCTTACTGGTGGTCCCTGACCTCCATCTAAGTGCTCCGACCCATGCTCTGCCACACTCCTCGAATCATCTTCTGAATGTCCTCCCGAGTGCGCGGGGAAGTGTTGCGGTATGTTTGAGTCAGTCATGTTAATTAGGTGTGGGGGTAGGTGTGGGTGCTTAAATCCAGCGATGGGTACGAGTTCGTTCGCAGAGGACTGCACTGAATGTCTCCTTGAAAAATTATTGCCGCTTTTAGGTCTTCTTCGCTGAAAGAACGCCGTTGTGTTCTCCTCGTGTGCACCGGACTCATTTGTTTTGGTTCCTTATGCTCGACAACTTTGCTTAATTCTTGGTAAGCCTACCTCTGACTGAGGAACAATTCGCAAAAATGTTCACCATCCCTCGTCTGTGTACACCAAATCGCCTGACCAGCAACCCACAGTAAGTTCATGCAGCTGTTCAAAACATGTACCACCCAAAATTCTATGCATTTTATTAAAAATGTGCAGCTGCTTAATCTCCTCCACGTGCTGCAGAACTGAGTTCCCTGCTTGCTGTCGCAATCCCAACAGTGAAAACATGTACAATCCCTCTAAGCCTACCACTGTCACTCAGCATGTGTTTTAGTTTTCGCTAGGAAATTATGTCCCATGCAGTTGGCTTGACTCTCACCAACAGTATAGTAAAATTGCCCTTTGACGAAATTCACGCCAAAATTGCGCTTGTATGACTTCTCTCCAGTAGCTTAGCAAAAGTCTGCCCTAAGCACATGCATGCGGCACACACTTGTACCACCTCTCTCCCAGTATGACAAAATGTGTCGCTAACTAAGCCACATCTCATGCAGTTGTGCTGCCTTTCACTCACAGTATGACGAAATTGTTGTCAATAACAAATCCACATCGCATGCAGTTGTATTACCTTTCTCTCACAGTATGACGAAATTGCGTGCAGGACGTCTGCTAATTTCTTTATCCAATTGCACCATAGACAGCCTAAATTCCCATCAAACCAACAATCAATGCATTCACAACCCACACCCCGTGAAAGACATGCACAAATAAGCGTCAGTTCCTTCTTTTTCATCATGCGTGAAATGCTTGACGATGTGTAAAGCGTCGCGCTTATTGGAATGCTTTGAAACGGCGCTGCGTATCTCAAAAATGAACGCCGCCATCTTTGGGTGGGATGCAATGTTCTACCACCGCACGGCACTGCGAGCAGCAGACCGCCTTGTAATATACAGTACTTGCCTCGATGTCACTTGCACGTAACCAACGCAAACATCAATACAACGAAGCTTAGGGCCAGTTCATTCAACAAACACTCAATTTTGCAAGTAAAAACGCAGTTATAACACAAAAAGCGTTTAAATATTGTTCCTAATCTGTGGACACTTGTCATCAAACCACTACACAAACGTTCGTGACGTCTCGGTACGAAATCTGCACTCCACAACGTTCGTTATACAAAAGCGCGCCAAATTTGCTTTGTTCACTGCTCGCGTCGACTTACCGGTGGTCCGACCGACCGCCCGCTTGTTACAAATAGCAAACCACCGTCCAAAATTTTACAATGGCACAGAGCGAGAGTAAAAAGAGTTCGAGTCCTGCGTTAGGGCGCCAAAGTTGAGGTGGGGCTGGGGTGAGGCCAAGATATTCATGGGCTCACACCAGCCTAGGCTCTGATTAAACACAAATGATTAGAACAACGCAGTCTCGGCCGCGGATAGCTCCTTTACTCTCATTCCAGTCCAGCTACAGAACACAATCCTTGGGTGGCTTGGATGTTTTGGGCTCTCTCTCCTACTCCTGCTTGGCCTAAAGTCATTGCTCACCTCACTCGTTCTCCTTCGTCTGATCTCGTCACACTTGGCTTAACCTGTGGGCTGCAGTGACTGATTAACCTGCCTCCATGGCTGTTTCATTGCCTACTTGCATCCTACTTAGGGTCAACGGCCCCAGGAGATAGGGAAGGCCCACAGGGAGCGGAGAGGGTCCCATTACACGTAGTTGAAGTTTTCATGGTTGCTAAAATCGTCACCTTAGTAAAAATAAAAACGTAGAGTACGGGTCCTCATACACGTATGTGGATGAGTGCTGATTGGCAGCCCCTCCTACAACAACACTAAGCTAGTCAGTCGGCTTTATGCTTGGAAATAAACTCGAAATACAAATAAATATTTACAAGTTTGTTTTGGAAAACGGCGACGTGAATTGCGTGCGGCGGCGCTTAGTTTGAGTACTTTTTCAAACGTGCGCAGAGGGTAGTGGATTGAAGGGAAAACTGTGATCGTTCCGAAGGGGAAACGCTGTGATGCAGGTTCCAGAAGTGGGACGAAAAAGCATGGCTGTTGGTGAAGCGGAACTACGATGTTGGGAAGGACTTGGGTCCTCAAGTTAGCAGAGGGAACCGGAGGATTGGATAATGAACTGTGCTTGAAATCTAGCCTTGCTAGATTCATGACGGAATAGACTTGTTCTTGAGAAAGCTGTGTTACTGTCAAGGCGGAACGAGAGGGAATAGAGCACCGTGAGGGACGGGATGGTGAAAGAGGCGCGGAGGCGGTGAAGTAGTTGTTTGTGTTGCAAGCTGGCGAGTTGCAGCTAAAAATTCCGGGTATATATTTGATAAGTTGAGTTTCAAGGAAAAAGGACTTGGATTTCAAGTCATGTGTCAGAGAGGTGTATCGAAACGGAAGGGGGTGTATACCTAGGAACATGATGATGTCCCCTGGTTTGAGGGATGCGAAGGGCAGGACTGGCGAAGCGGTTGTGGAGGGAACCATTGTAACGGCGGACGCTACGACGGCTTAGGTGCTTGTAACGCCCCCGGTTTCCCTGGTGTACGTGGAGTTTCAGCTTGAGGTTAATCGGTGTTAATGACGACATTTTACGTTATTCAACACAGCATGGACACTGTCCCAGCATGGGGGATGAAGCGCCGGTCCTAATTAAAGGGGCCTAACCTTAAACTGTCGGTATCGCTGCCACCAACGGTGGATTTAACTGTTTTACTAGCTAAAATCTAAAGATGGGCTACATATTTAATTTTACACTAAAATACAATTAATCAAATCTAGCAAACGACTGAAGCTTAAAACTCCTGGTTTTATTTTAGCAACAGAGAATGAAAGTACACTTTACATTAAGGTTTGCTTCTGAAAGCTATTGAATACCAATTAATTAAATAGGCAACAAGTAGAATTTGCAAAAAGTAGCAAGTTTGAATATACCTTAGTACATCATATAATCAGACAAACAGACTAAGTTTGAATAAAAGCTTAAATTTTCACAAGAGAAAAAGTAATATTAGGTGCTCCCGGAGACACCAACAAGACTCAACAGCCGCAACTGATAAAAGTCTGACAGTATGTTTCTTATGAGCAACCGTCCACAGTTATGTTTCTAAGTTTTCCAAGTACAAAAAGATCAACCTACCTTAGTTCCCTCGAGAACTGTTCTAAGTAATAAAAAGCCCGGCAATTTTACACTTCGGCATCAGTTTGTTTCAATTTGACTTCCACAAAGATCAAACCGTCAATAGGTTTAAATTAAAAATCCAATTTAAACTGGAAAAGTTGGTTTTTAGTAAGAGAACCACTCTGACGTTATGGGGAGAGGAAACCTAAGATGCCGCTACAGGCGTCTCCACCATAATTTTCCCTAGCTAGAGAGTTAAGTTTACGTTTTTAAACTAAAATTTAGAATATGGGGGTCCTAAACTGAACTTTCAAAAGCTAAACTATAACATACGAACCACTACCATCGTGCCCGGCATGGCATTCTCCGCTCATGGTGTCTCCACTCCCGACTGGCGTGACCCTTCTCCAGCTTGAGATCTGTGAGCTGTGCTGTGGATGCTTTGAGCTGGGGGGGTTTTATGCTGGAGAGGGGGGAGAGCGCGGACGTCGAGGATAGCTGCGGGGGTCTGATTGGTGGAGGGCCTCGAGAACAATGGAAAGTGGGAGGAGAAGTCGGTTGAACAAAGGGACTGGGTGCAGAGCCTTTTGAAGGAGTAGGGACATGTAAACGGAAAAGACAGGCCTGTTTTGAGTTTTACTCAATTGAACTTTGGGAAATAGACCTTTACTTTGTATTATTGGCTACGAATTGAATATTTACATGTTTGCAAGGTGAATAGGCTCTTGTTAAAGCTTAATACTTTGGCTTGGGTAATGCATAAAGCATTACTATTAAATTGTATAAGCTTTAACTGAAAACTGCAGTGTTATACACCACAACTAGTTTTGGCTGGGGGGGGCGGCGGAGTGGAGGATTCGAAGTTTTTGCACAGTTTGACTTTCGGATTGGGTTTGAATAGATCTTTTATAAACATCTTTTGGTTTTTAATAGTAGATTAAGCTATCAGTAGTGTTTGAAAGGTCTCAGTCGGGTCTAGAGGAGAACTAAAACATATATACACTGAAAATTCGTGTCCGGTAGAATGCCAGGTCGTAGTACGTTTGGACACATGGTAGCGTTTCTGGGGGTAAAAGATTATTATAAAAGCATAAATGCGGATAAATAAACTAGCTTAGTTGGATGCTATAACGCATTAAGTAACTGGGAACATTTTAACATTTAATTTGGAAGTTAAAATTGATCGTTGTGGGAATTTTTCATATGGATTGCGGCCGACAAACACAATAAAAAATATCACACTTCAACTTGGTGTCTGTAAACTTATCGAGGTTTAGCACCTTCGCAGAGGAAGCTCCTCCTAAAATGCACTAAGCTAGTGTGTTCGGGCTTTTTGCCCTAAAAGGAAAAGGATAAAATAAAAATACATAAATACAAGTTTCAATAATGGCGGCCATGATGAAGGTGCGATGTGGTGGGTTTGAGGTGATCTTCAACGTAGTTTAATGGTTCTTCCTGGTGGAAAGTCCGGATTTGGGCTACCCCAAGAGTCTTGTATTTGGACAGGCTATAAATGTCGAAAAGTTTGTGAGAATCAGACCATTATTGCAGAAACGGCGAGATATGCCTCGGCGAGGCATTTGGTGCCTCAAGAAAAAAAAATTTCAAATTCTTGAAAAACAGGCGTTTTTCGGTGGCGCTCGTTTACACCATTGGTTCCTCAAGGCATATTCTTGGTGGGATCGAGGTCCAGGAATCGAGGTCTCCGGAACCAGCGCAACCTTCTGTTGGATGGAAAGGATCGCTGTGTACGACCTGTATCTGTTGTTAGCAATATTGATGCCGTCGAAGGGATGGCTACTAGAGACGTCCCGAATTAGCAGTACGGAACGCAGGAACGTAGGAACACGGAATGCGTACGAAAGAACACAGGAACGAGGAATGACTGGATTTTGGAATCGAGGAACGCAGCGTAACGGAGCGTTCGTCGTGTCAGGACAGCATTAGTAAATGCTGGTGTTTTTGAGGGAAGAAGAAAATACATTACCTAATGTGGTGGAAAGTGTTCTGCCCTGTCTCCTCTTTACAGAGGTCTAGTAAGGAGAAGGAAGAGTGGTGAGGAACGTGATGCTGATGCTGCATTTCCTAGTGGAAGCAAGTCCCTTCCCCCCCCCCCCCCCCTCGTGGTGTGGGAAGGCTTTAGGTATTTCCTAAATTCAGGTTCATTACTGGCCTGTAACAGATTAGCCTGTTTTTAAATGTTCTTATGTTTAGCTACTATTTCTCCAGGAACTACGATCTTCCTTGTATGTCGTATCGGCAGAAATATGGGTAGGCTACTGAGTTTAGTAGTCCGTTGTGGCTGCTGGTTCATTAAAATAAATAAAAGTACCATTTATTTATTTTGTGCTAATTTAACTTGGATCCCACTTGTTAAAATGCATGCCAAGAAAACTTAGTACAATCTTAGTACAAACTTAGTGGATCCTTTCTTTCGTAAAAGTTGTATCCGGCTTTTACAAGCCATGAGACGTGATTTTCTGTAAAACCCTTCGAATTTACTTAAAAATGTTTATTAAGGTAAATCTCGGATTCGTTTGGATAAAAATATGTAACCTCTGTTGTTGACATGTAACCTTCCCTTCGAGAAAAATATAAATATTGTCATTTGAAAAAAAAAAAGATCGACCTTGTGTCGGCCGCTTTTACGAATTGCATTTGTGACCATAGAAATGTATTTCAGCTTGGAGCCAGAAAACTAAGTACAAATGCGGTTGGAACCAATCTCGAAATCGTTTAGTTTGGGCATTAAATAAAATTCTAGTTAGTTTAAAATATAAATTGGTATTTTGATCTAGGTTAAACTAATATTTTAGTGCTTCGTTAATTGACTCAGTTCACCTAACATAATAGCAGGAGTGTCGCGCTCGTAGGCTAGTAACAGCTGTTAGCTAGTGCCAATGGCGAATTTTAGATTACGTGTCAACTCACTTAAAGTTGGAATTTTTCATTTATCGAGCTTTAGTCCTATATTGCATAGCATTATTATTTTTTAAATAAAAATAAATTAATGTCAGCGTATTTGAGTTTGAAATTAGTATTGCTGACCCTTTGATCGTCAAACTGGAACCAGATCCAAGAGAGCCGTTTTTGGCCAACCACAGGGCACGAGCTCGGCCAATGGGATGCTCGCGTGCTTGGATGCTCTTTTCTCAGTCTTGAAGAAAGCGCGGGCGTTTGAACGACGGTTTTTCCCGGAAGTCAAGTTGCCAATAGCTGGAAATTTTTGGACTGCATCATGTGGCCAGCCAATAATTGCCTTAGGCGCAAACGCCTCAAGGCAATTGTCGAATTGAAATACAGTTTATGAAATTGAGTTAGGTTTTCAACAAATGAGAAGCCTTGAGCTCTCCTGTCCGTCTGCGTGAAGGCACTGTATTTCTGTATTTAAGGAAAAGGACATTTGTAATCTTGGCCCCGAAACCACTGCAGATCGGCGGGACGCTATGCCTTTCCTAGAGTAGGCGCGCGCTTAGCCGAGTAGCGGACAAGCTGAAGATGAAGAAGTCGCGGTAGTACCATGACTTGTGTAAACGTGGTCTTGTATTAGACATTCGTGGTGAGGACACCTCAACACCGCCGAGCCAAAAACCTGAGGGCAGAACTCTTCAATTCCAGAAGAACATCGTCTATATGGCGATCCCACTACAAAATCGCCAAAATTGTAAATATTGTATTTTATTCTTTTCGGCATAAAGTCAACAACACTAGCTTAGTTGTGTTTTAGGAGGGCTTAACCTCACATACATGTAAAACATACGATATTTTTTATTCTTAAGACAGGTGACGACTTACTTTAACTATGAAAAATGTCCGACGTTAAATTCGCTTGTCTGCTTCTGCAAACAACAAAATCTAACCTAAATGCGTTATAGCATATTTAAAACTAAGCTGGTCTATTTAATCTTTTTATTTTTGCACTAAAAGCACTTTGGTAAACTTAACTTCTTGCCATGAACCCTACCGGAGCTCAACCTTTTATGTTTGTTTATTTTTACGGACCCAGCGTATAATTTGTATGTCTATTTTTTTTATAGCATCTCCATCCAAACTCCGACAGTAGCAAACCTCTAAAAACGAAAACAAATTAGCTTTCCTTCGATAAAATCATGTCTTATTAATAAACAGTTTGTTTCCCAAAGTCGAATAATAAATCCGAGCTAACACTTCGTTCCCCCCCCGCTCCTCATTCAATAGTTGCGATGCATAACATCGTAGTTTACTTTTATAGGCCTAAATTCACGTTGTTATGAGTTTCAAACTCACTAGCACTTTCAAGCCAGGTCTCTAAACGCTCCCAAGTCAGCAATTCCCTTTGTCAATGCAGCCTCACCAATTCACATCCAACCAAAACACTGCATTCAATTTCCCCTCCACTCAGAGCGCTCAGCTACCCTGCCCGTCCGCGCCGTCATGCCCACTTCCGGTAGTGACAGCTCGGCCGATTTTGGTCAGTCTCTTCTCCTCCAAGCGTCCTCCTCTACCCCGCTCACGCCTCCGTCGCTCTCCTAAGGACCGCACCTTCCCTCTACCTGCCGGCCAGGCAGAAGGCATATAAACCCAGACCCAGGAGAATTTCGTTAGCACAGCTCAGTATTCTCAAAGCTAAAGGTCGCAACGCCGGTCGGGAGTGGAGATGCCGCAGTCCGAATGTTGCCATGCCGGACAAAGGTAGTTGGTTCGTATGACTTAGTTTAAATTGAAAGTTTATCTTTTGGGACTCTGATTTCAAAATTTATAGTTTAATTTTAAACTTAACTTCTTAGCTTTGAATGTAAATTTGTGGTGCGTTAAGCCAAACGGCATTTTCGGACGTTAACGACCATAACTTAAGGGTTCACGGTCCCTTACTATAAACCAGCTTTCATTCCAGTTTCATTAATGCAACTTTAATATAAACAAAGGCCGTCGGGTCAGTTAGATTTCTAGAAGCGCAGTACTTCATGGAGTGTACATCCGTTTTCTAACGTGATATTCTGATGGGTACGGTTTGATTAAGTGGGAGTACCACTCGAAACATAACTGTAGGTTAAGGTCTACTATTACTACACAGTCGAGACTGTTCGTAATTTAGAGGGCTCGTTTGCGAAATCCCCGTTGCTTAAAATCACTGTTTCTATTTGAAATTGTTTATTGAACTAAGCCAAGTTCACGTGTACGAATTTAATGTAAATTCCCATAATATTTATAACCTAAACTAAGTTGTAAATTTGCCAAATGTAAAGTGCGATCTTTTTAACATGTTTGTTTAAAAATAAACCCAGGAGTTTTAAACGCCCGTTGGTTTAATCATTCGTTAATTGCTGGAAGTTAGTATTTAAGACAATTCGCTTCAAGTATAACTTAGCTAGCCTTTTCCCACCTTGGTGGCAGCGTTACCGCTTATTATCACTAGTTAGCCTACGTTATTAGGACATTGTAGCTCCATTCTCTACACCGGGACTGTAGCAGTTGTGCTGTTTTAAGTACCAAAAGTCAACCCAGAGTGATAGTAAGATTGATCCAGTTACACCATGCGACCGGCGATGTTACAAGCACCTACTCCGTCGTAGCATCCGCCGTTACAAATGGTGGCAGCGGTGGGATCTACAGGTGCTGTTCCTTCAAGCGTTTCCCCCCTGCCATGCTACTATGCCATTTGTGTTGAACAATTCTTCAACCGAGATGTCAGTGACTCAGACACTATAGTCACAGAAAAAGATGTCAGCATTGCCGCTAAAAATCAATGCAATAAACCCGATATCAGCACTGACGACAAGAACAGTGCAAATCATCAGCTCCAGCAGCCAAACCAGTACCGGAGCCACGAAGCAAGAATAGCAGTCCCCACCCCCGACTTGGAAATCAACAAGCCGTGGACCGACCGCTACAAGGAGGACTTAGCCGATTCCGGATGTGACGCTCTGTAGCCGAATTCAGTGGACCTTGGACAACGCCAACCATCGTTCCAGTACAGTAGACCTCGATCCTAGACGACTATAGTAACAAGTGTGCAAGCCTATTCATTTGTCAGGTGGGAAGTTTGGATTGGACTTGACTGACCGCACAGCGATTGTGTACGGGGTAAGTGTGCATAGGATATGCTTAAGGCCGCCAAGCCGAGTGTTATAGTTAAGAGCCTTTTAGATATTTTAATTGTTTATACACCTGAGTGCTAGGGGTCTAAAATAAGTGTATTTCTTGCTAAAACTTACGGTAGTTGGGAGAGAAGTGTTTTTAGTAATTCGCTCTGCTCAATTTAAAGTAAAATTAATTTGCGGCTGCATTTTAATGAAGTTTCATTTATAAGAGTTTTATTTTGAAGCTTAAAGTTAAAAATGTCCAACATGGATGATTTTGAAGATGTCTTTAAGGACATTCAGTACAAGGAAGGACCTTAAAAAGGCCTGTTTAAAATTAAGCCTTACGGTTAGTGAAACCAGACAAGAGTCTGTCACTCTTTTGAAAAATGCCGTCGAGGAAGAAAAATTTCCGTAGACGACCTCTCTGAAGAACTAGCCCCGGCTATAGAAAAGAGAGGCTACTATTCTACAAACGAAAGAATTAGCAGCCTAAGAGCAAGAGCTTTCACTGAGTGCTGAGGAATTAAGTTTAAGAGCTTTAGAAATGGCGGATGTTGACAAACGCCGAGCTCAAGACGCAGCCAATGCTGACAAACGCATGGCTCACGAATTAGCCTTACGGGACCAAGAGGCCCAAATCAGGGATACAGACGCTCTATTAAAGGAGCAAGAAGCACAAATTAGCGACGCGCTAGAGCTAGAGAATTATTAAAATTAGACAAGCAGATCGAACTAGCAAGGCTAACGGCTGCAAATCTTAATAATAGTTCAAACCCCAGTAGTGGTACTACAACACCTACTCCCAGTGTCACGGTAAATAAACCGGGTAAAATTGCTGACACTGTAAGACTTGTAAATAAGTGGACTTCCAAATCGGAAATTAATAGCTTTTTAAAAATCTTTGAAAAGACACTGGAAACACAAAGAATAGATAAAACTGAGTGGGTCGTCAGATTCCAACCTCTCCTCGGAGAAATTTTGATTAAAGTATGTGATTAAATGTCAGTTTTAGAAATGCACGATTACGACCTAGTTAAAAATAAATTACTAGAAAGGTTTGTTCAAACTAAAGAGTCGGTCCAAGCCCAGTTTCGTTTCCTTGAACGTGGCCCCGAACAATTGTTCCACGAACATGCGTTTGAATTAGAAACCCTATTTTCCAGATGGGTATCTTTAGCTGAAGTTAAGAAGAGCTACGGCAAGTTGGCTAATTTAATCCTACTTGAACAATTCACCAAATCGTGTCCTATTGCACTGCACAAGTGGTTGCCGGACCAGATTAGATCTGGGACGTTAACAGAAGCAGCCAAACTCTGTGACGAGTTCACAACCAGAAATAAACAAATTTCTGCCGATATGGCCCTTAAAACAGGTAAGGCACCCGCTAGTGCTCAGTCATCTAAACAAAACAAACAAACTCGAAACGTATTAGCTAACCCGGCTGGGACTAATAATAGTGACAGAGTAGCTAGATCTGATGCTAATGCTGGTAAAATTGACAGTGTTAAACTTAACAATGTTAGAACGTGTTACGAAAGCGGCTCGGCCTCGCACCTCCGCAATAACTGCCCCGAACTTAACAAAGCTTCGGCATCCGCTAATGCATGCTTTCTCGAGGGGAAAGATGCCCAAACTATTTTAAAATCCAGCACTATAGATGCTAGCGTAGGAAAACGTAACATTAAAGTTTTGTACGATTCCGGGAGCTCAGTTTCAATCGTTAGTGCTAAACTTGCCAAAGGCTGGCCACGTTTGAAGCAAAAAACAGATGCCAAACTATTCTAAGCAACGACGTAGTCGAGTTAGAACAGGTAAATTTATGTGTAAAACTAACGAACGGAGCAATGTTAAAAACAGTAGCTTGCATTTCGAAAGCATCTAGGCCTATTTTCAATGTGGTTTTGGGAATACCAAGGATTAATTTGTTAAATCCAGCGCTTAAACCTACTGTGAACCAGCCACGAGATTTTGCCCCCAACGCTGCGAATGTGTCAGCCCCCGAGCGCGTCAATGAAAAAAGCGCTCACGTAAACAAACCCCGACCAGCCACGCGGGAGTGGTCGAGTCCCAAGTGTCGCCAGACTCTCGGACGCCTAACAAGCGGCAACCAATCATCAGTTGGTCAACTAGTGCAAAAGTTTTGAATGGGAGGGATCTCATTAAAAATTCCTCTGGCCAGCGCCAAGTACCACAGCAATAAGTGGAAACCGTCCACGCCCCAACGATCCTCTATTGGCTACAGCGTCGCCATGAGGTCAACTGAAACGCAGTTTTTCCGATAATGATGTGAGCCGCAGTGTGTTCATGTCCAGTGGGCCAAAAACAAACGAAACCAGCTTCTCAAGTTGGCTTGTTGCAAGAAGCAAAACTGTACCCTAACCTAAAAGTTAGTATAAACAGCTAGACTGATTTTAAATAAAATTAAATCGGTATGCCAGTAGTGAAAACTAAATACAGTTTTTTTTTCTGATCCTTTTTACATTAGGACCCGATGTTTTGTTGTTAAACTTTTATCTTGGATAAAAAGATGAAATTTTTGTGCTTGATCACCACAATTATGACTCTTTAAACTAAATAATTGTTTTTTAGTTGAAACGAAGGTTGTAATGCCAACCTAACCGAAAGTTAAAATGTAATTTTACCAGTAGGGAGTAAGTAAAACCTTTGAATGGTCTACTACTTGAGTAGTTTTTTTTCCCCTAAAAATAGTTTTTTTAGTGCAAACTGGTGCAAGCCACCCAGTTTAACCCTAGTAGTATGTAAATTTTTTACCAGTCGAGTTTTTTTTCTATACTAAAAACCGGAAACCTAACAAACTAGTTTCCCTTTCAAGTTTTTTTTAAACTATAGTAATTGTACGCCACTACGAAAGTGGCTACATCTGTGAACGCCTAACCTATACACCAAAAATGTGTTTTATTGCTTTTAAAGTCTGCAAACTTTAAACTGCTTTGTTGGACAAACCTGGATAGTTGTGTTATGAACGCTGATTCACTCAGCAGGTATTTTTTTTAAACATTAAAATTGTTAAAACACGTCATTTTCAGTACCAATTAACTGGAAAATAATTTTTGGCTTTCCAACGTAGGTTAAGTGGTATATTGAAAGTGCAACCACACCAAAAGGAACTTTCAGCTATTTCCCATTTTGGACTTCACACCTAAATTTTAAGTGCCTATGTTTTACTCTTTTTGTCACTATCAACGTCTCCCTTTGTGGGAGAATATTGACAAAGATTGTAACGACACTAATTAAATATTCATTAGGAATATTCTGCGGAGTTGCAACTTGTTCCCGGTTGGCTTTTCTTTAAGTTTTAAACGAAACGGTTTTCTTTATAAAGAACTGTCTGTCTACCCCTCTGCGATAAAGGTTAGCACTGTCGTTAAAAGGTTGCTGGTTATTATCCATAAAACCTCCCAGTGATGTATTTATGTTTTAAGTTATGGGTCATACCTGAAACCCTTCAGTGTGATAATTTTCATGTAAAACAAGTTGTTTGGTAACCTTAAACCACTCCAGTGGTAGTATGTTAACTTTAAATAGAGCTGATAGTTGCGCAAGCGCTTATTGTACCCTCCATTCCGATCCTTATCGCAAGCTAGGTCCTGAGGAGTGCGCCCAGGGGTCTTTTTTCGAGGTTTTCCCAGATAAAAAAAAAATAACTTTCTGTGCACGGCTGACTGGTTAGAGCATTAAATGTTGCGATTATCTCATTTGAATTAACAGCTACAAAAACCCTGAAACTGTAACTTTCTATAATCAAGAATGGTGTTTTTATTTATATAAACTTTCTTTTGCTCCAATTTTCTTTGTATCCTGTACAAAGAAAATGCAACAAACAGCGTGGACAGCACTAAGTTGATTTTTGCAAATAATGTCCCTTTAAACTTGTAATTTTTATTTTCAAAAATTTCTTGAGCCACAAAAAAGTCAGTCCCCCAAAAATATAAAACGGCAATTTTTATTTTTTGTAAACAGTGTATTTTTATAACTTGTGGTGATGTATTTCACGGGAGGTGTATTCCTCAGAAGGTGTATTCCTTGGTGCATTCATTTATGCAATTTATTTACATGGCTTGGCAGTCTTGTTCTTTGGCATATCTTGTGTGCACTGACCGTTCTGTTGTAGCATTTATTTGGAGTTCAACAGGAACCCCGAATAAAGTCCTCCGTGTGGGGGCGTGTAAACGTGGTCTTGTATTAGACATTCGTGGTGAGGACACCTCAATACCGCCGAGCCAAAAACCTGAGGGCAGAACTCTTCAATTCCAGAAGAACATCGTCTATATGGCGATCCCACTACAAAATCGCCAAAATTGTAAATATTGTATTTTATTCTTTTCGGCATAAAACCAACAACACTAGCTTAGTTGTGTTTTAGGAGGGCTTAACCTCACATACATGTAAAACACACGATATTTTTTATTCTTAAGACAGGTGACGACTTACTTTAACTATGAAAAATGTCAGACGTTAAAATCTCTTGTCTGCTTCTGCAAACAACAAAATCTAACCTAAATGCGTTATAGCATATTTAAAACTAAGCTGGTCTATTTAATCTTTTTATTTTTGCACTAAAAGCACTTTGGTAAACTTAACTTCTTGCCATGAACCCTACCGGAGCTCAACCTTTTATGTTTGTTTATTTTTACGGACCCAGCATATAATTTTTATGTCTATTTTTTTTTATAGCATCTCCATCCAAACTCCGACAGTAGCAAACCTCTAAAAACGAAAACAAATTAGCTTTCCTTCGATAAAATCATGTCTTATTAATAAACAGTTTGTTTCCCAAAGTCGAATAATAAATCCGAGCTAACACTTCGTCCCCACCCCCCCTCCTCATTCAATAGTTGCGATGCATAACATCGTAGTTTACTTTTATAGGCCTAAATTCACGTTGTTATGAGTTTCAAACTCACTTGCACTTTCAAGCCAGGTCTCTAAACGCTCCCAAGTCAGCAATTCCCTTTGTCAATGCAGCCTCACCAATTCCCATCCAACCAAAACACTGCATTCAATTTCCCCTCCACTCAGAGCGCTCAGCTACCCTGCCCGTCCGCGCCGTCATGCCCACTTCCGGTAGTGACAGCTCGGCCGGTTTTGGTCAGTCTCTCCTCCTCTACCGCGCTCACCCCCTCCGTCGCTCTCCTACAGGACGGCGCCTTCCCTCTACCTGCCGGCCGGGCAGAAAGCACATAAACCCAGACCCAGGAGAACATCGTTAGCACAGCTCAGGAATCTCAAAGCTAGAGGTCACCAGGGACGTAGCGAAGCCTTGGTAAGTAGGGAGGCGCAGGCCCAAAAAATCCGACTATGGTCTAAGATTTGCCGACTTCCATCGCGAATTTTTTTAATGCTTTAACCCTTCGCATACTGGGGAAGTTGTGTGGCGGTGGAGGGGGGGGGGTATGAGCTAGGCAAGACATTGTCTCATTCTCCCCCACTAATTTTACCGTGTCCCCCCTTAGTGGTCCATTAGAAATTTTATTTCTACGTAAATGGCCAAAAAATGCATGTAATACATATATGGATATTACAAACAAAACCGTCAAGTGTGCCGTAAAAACGGGGTTATATGATTGAATTTTCACTTGTTAAAATGTACACGAATAAAAATTGATGATTTTTAATTGAAATAATCAAATGTACAATTGAGAAAATTGCATCTGTTTAAGTGCTGTTGTGCTTTACGTTTTAAATTTATGATTCGTAAAGCACAACAGCACTTTAACAGATGCAATTTTCTTAATTGTACATTTCAATTAAAAATCATCAATTTTTATCCGTGTACATTTTAACAAGTGAAAATTCAATCATATAACCCCTTTTTTATGGCACACTTGACGTTTTTGTTTGTAATCCGTGTAACTTTTTTAAAGCTATGGCGTCGTGCTACGAAGGTTTATGCATGCAGTCGATTGTTGCTGGCCACTTTGAAACAATTCAACTGATCTCTGAAAGCCTGCATCTGCGAAATAAATACGCAATTCTATCGTTTTTAGCTGCCAATTTCGACCTCGAAATTCACAAAGCAGCTTAGTTTGGTTTAAAAACATATGCGTTTAGCTGAAACACTGATTCTTTCAAAGGGTCAAAAGGTTTTAGCGAGCGTTAACCGTACCCGGTCATCTGCCCGACAAAGGCCCTATGTCTGCAGCACCCAGAATGGATTCACAGGAGGTCACCCACCCAAGTACCAATCGAGGTCAATGCTGCTTAACTGCTGCTGATTCTTTCATGTTACCGTTCAACAATCAACGTTTTAGCAAAGACATAACACGTGGACTCGGAATGAATCTGGAGTTTGCTGAGTGGCATTGTTCCCTAAATACAATAGTTAAAACAATGTAAAACAATCAAAATGATCGTTTAGGGTCCCGTAACTCCGGAATGGATCGACCAATCGAAAAAGTGGTCCCAGTAAGGTTGAAGCCCAGGAAAATTTCTGGCTCAGATCATGTTTCAGATTTTAGGTAGGTGCCGTAGTTTTTTCTGAAACCGTGTCAGCCAAGAACAAGAACAACATCATGTGAACAGTTTTCAAATTTACGTGTGGCTTCCTACGTTTACTTTTGCACGGAATTGCATAAAAGTTGGTGTAAAGTTTGAAAAAGTTGCTATCTACTATCTGGCCAAGTTTGGTCGAAATATATTGAATAGAAACGGAGAAATTAATAGTTTTAGTTTTGCTGGAGAGAGGACTTCAATCATATATATACACGGAGCCGTGTATGATACAAAAGAAATTGTAATGTACCTTACATTGTGAGGCAGTTTTTTGCTGGCACCTACTCAAAAGAATGTGTACTTTAAGTTTCTGTAGGGTGCCAGGCTGTAATCCTTGAGCATTAGAGATGGCGACCAAAATGGCACTCAACTATTACTCGAGTTGTTGCCATTTGGCATATTATGCAAGATTAGTGTTACACAAAAGCAGTTTGTATATTAGTTGTTTATATCTATGGGTGGGAATGTCTTCTTTGAATCTAGGGTAATGAAAAAGGTCTACCACTATTACGGACCGAACCACGCCCATTTTACTAGGGGCTGGTATCACAATTACCATTGAATTTTTCGCTCTTTTTCAAATTTAAACTGCTCTTGTGACGGTTATAATTTGGATGAATGTCTCCAATTAGGTTTATTCGTAAGGTGGGAATGTAGTCTTTGAATCAAGGGTAATGAAAAGGGTGTACCACTATTAGGGACCGAGCCACGCCCGTTTTACTAAGGGCTGGTATCACAGTTACCGTTCAATGTTTTGCTCATTTTCAACCATTGAACAGTATTAAACACAAAAATCCATGGGCTCAACAAGAGTTAAATAAATACAGATGCAAACCTATTTACGTTGCCTTTTGGACTTGTCTGTCAGACTGACTGAGTGGGGAATGGAACTAAAGGCCGATGTCCTACCCCTGAGCCACACTGTCACAGCCAAAAGTAAACTCTGCCTATGGACGTTTCCTGTTGGCCTTGTCAGTATGGCTCAGCGGTAGGACATCGACCTTTCATGTGAAAGGTCGTGGGTTCGATTCCCCGCTCCGGCATTCTTGACATAAGTTCAAAAGGCAAC
>JAHWFP010003695.1:2830-18368 GCA_023313725.1 Lithobius niger
TTTGTTAAAAGTTGTTTAGAAAATTTTCTTTTGTTAAAAGTTGTTTAAAAAATTTTCTTTTGTTAAAGTTGTTTAAAAAACTTTCTTTTGTTAAAAGCTGTTTAAAAACTTTCATTTGTTAAAAGTCGTTTAAAAACTCGTCGCCACCGGGCGGTTTTTGTAGTGGCCAATGGCCATGCTGTTGTTGTTGGCCCCCCTTCGTTCCAAAATAAATTTTTCGTGAATCAATGATATAGCTGATGATGTTAGTTACGTGACATGGTGGAATGGTTGTGTCTCCTCTGTATAGTTTTTAAGTTAGATTTAAGTAGGCTAAGTAGATTACGAGTGTATGACGTTACGGTCTTTAGACTCGAATAAAGAAATCAAAAAATCAAAAAACTCGTCGTTTAAAGTCGTTTGTTAAAATCGTTTGTTTAGAAAACTTTCTTTTGTTTAAAAATGTTTAGAAACCCGACGTCTTTCAGTATGATGATATACAAATGTACCCCTTGCCATTAAAAAGCGGAAAGAGAACACCTTGTCAAAAGTGATACAGCAGAAAGATTCTGCACCCATCATTTAGTAATTCAGTCTTCACCGCATTCTTTTAATTTCGTTATTTATAGAACTGCACGGTATGGCACCCTTTTTCTGTTAGTACACCCTTGTATTCAGGGTGATTGGTTAAATAGTGATCCAGGATGATGGCTCGAGTACTAACGAATAGTCAAGAAATTTGGGTGATGCGATGAGGGGAGGTGGGGGAAACTGGTTGAATGAAAAATGGATGACCTTGTTAAATGCTATAGTTTGTTCCACATTATGTTTGCAGAAATGTGGCTGTATGACGCCACGTTTCCTTCCACTACGAATGCAAAAAAAAAAAAAAAACGTAATTATCCCGCACGTAGACTCTGACAGTAACTGTGTAGAGTCCACAAGTGTGATATCTACATGTTTTGGCACTCGTTGCGGAAGGAGTCTACGTGGCGTCATACAGTAAGTTTCCTGCAAACATAATGTGGAACAAAGTATAGCATTTAACAAGGTCACTCATTTCTCGTTGAATCATTGTCATTGTGCCCTACTACCCTCTCCACATCAAAGTGATAACGTCTTAAATATGAATCACACACCATGGGAGCAAATTAGAAACGTGTAGTCAATACTCATTACCAATGCAAAAACTAGAAAGAAAATCAATTGTAGGAACTACGTCACACGTAAAAATTAATGGTTGAAACCCCTGATTTGCCCCAATACGCATTTGAGCGTTGGGGTGGAGCGCCATTTCGGCTTCATGGGCCCAAATCCGCCATCATTCACGGTCCCAAAAGCCGTTTGAAATGCGACACAGTTCATACAATTTTGGCCCGATTTTCGTTCTGCTTTTTGCATGGGATTAGGTCTTTGTTCTCTACAAATTTCTATTTATTCCTATAGTGTGTGTGATACGTATTTAAGAAGTTACCAATAGAATGACCTTGATACCATTTTTGAAGTTCATCTGTTTCTTCTTCAATCCTTGGACCATCAGGAGAAAAAGGTAGAAAAAGGGAAAAGAAAAAGGACAGGACAGGAAAGGTTAATCTAAAGGGCAAAAATGGGGCAAAAAAAAAAGAAGAAAAAAGTGGGGGAGGAGATAGGCACGTGCCGCAACTGCCCCAATGTGCGGACGCCCTCGACCCATCAATCTGGATAACAACTTGACCGATCACCGTGGTTACGGAGGAGATGCTTTTTGGAGAGGCGTATTGCATCATTGGGAGGAAAGAGTTGTATGTTCACAAAAACTACCTTTATTGAGAAGTTATATCCAGAGAAATTAAACTTTCTAAGAGCAAAAAAGGTTAAGAGAATATCTGAGAACAATACACGACAGAGATATCAGTACAGCGAACTCAATCATGCGAAAGTCTAGTAAACAGACCAAAAGAAGTGCCTTTTGAAAAAAAAGACGTTCACGTCAAACGTAAGCCTGATGGACGGCCAAAGGCAATCGATTCGGGTGAGGTTTTTGTGCGTCAAAGTAGGCGGAATAATAATAGAACAAAAAAAAAAGGATATTTGAAAGAAAAAGAAATCTGAATGAATTCTAAATAACCCTCAACGAGAATAAATGGACCCTGCTTTTGAATAGCCGTACTTACCTAAACTTTGGTTTAGGAAAATGCTGGCTGGCTGAAGGGAGTTTTCTCAAGCGTTTCCGTTCGTCCTTCGATCAGTTTTCCGTTGACGAGAAGTCTGACAAACAGTGAAGCTGAGCCAAGATTTTCTGGAATATCACCAGAAGTTATAGAGAAGCAGTTATTTCTGACGTTTTCGATCGCTTAGCATTTATTTGAACCTGCATTGATGGCGACGCTAAAATGAATTGGCTAGGGATGCAGCGTCATTTCGGAATGGGTGGCCAGTCAAATGGGTAGTTCCGGTTAGACAACTTTGAATTTTTTTTAAACTTTATTTTTTCCTTGCAGTTAGAGTTGGGTAAAATGGGGTATTATTGACAAATTTTGAAAATATTCGTTTTACGTTTGTAGTTTGCAGTGGGCATAGAAAAATATTGTCGAATGGCAGGGGGAGGGGTTGGAATGGGGAATTTCCACCACTACACCCTATAACGTCGGCAATAGCTTGACCTTTGTAAAGATTTAGTAAAAGGTTGACAGCGTTGATACCATCGTGTGTTGAGATTAAAAAGCAGTAATTTTAAAATTACATTTAAATTAACATGAAATTAAATTTCGTTTAGTAGTATTAAAAGGAACTATTTAGCAAACTATTTTCAGCTCTTTTAGTGCTTTTGAGACGTCTAGGTAACTTATTTTGAGAAATTTTCCTAATTTAAATCAAATTTATTTTAATTGACATTAATTTAAATTAAATTAACTAATTAAGAGTAAATTAAAAATTGAATAAAAACATGAACTATAAAAAACTTAAAAAATTAAACGTAAAATAACTTTAACTAACTTTAAGAACTTTAATTAAATTTCATTTAGGTATATTAAAAAAAAACTAACAACCCATTTTTATTTCAGCTATTTTAGTGCTTTTGAGACGTTTTAAGTGCTGCTTTGGGTATTTTAGTGCTTCCCAACGCCCCCAAACTCTGTTTGTTCACCCTCAATGTAAATTCTCGTTCGTAGTTTTAGAAGGAGGGGGTTTAGGGGCACTGGCACTCTCAGAAAGAATCAAGAGTTGTTAAGCAACAAACTATAATATAAACAAATATTGCCCTCTTTAGGGCAAAGAACGAGCGAGATGTGAGCCTTCGGGAAAAAATAAAATAAAATCGAACTTGCTTTAGTGATCCCGTCTCCCACTAACTTTCTGTCTGTTCTCCCTAATATGGATCCAGAGTTAGGTTGTCTTCTTCGTACTTACAACTGCCCTATTCTACCACAGCCAAGATATACTCGGAGCACTTGCTTCGCTTTATCCAAGGGCAGAACTTCCTGACCTGGGGTGAGTTGCTTTTCAAACACGTTCCTCGAATATGACGCTATTTTGACGCAATCGTTGTCATGTTTGCATACGACGTGGCCAAGGATTCCGTCAAAATTGCGTCATATACGAGGTTCGTGTTTGACGAGCAACTCGACTCTGGACACAATACGTAATTCGGACACCGGAGCATCTACTTAATGTAGTCAGTAATATTTAGTAAATACCTTCACAGTTGAAATTGAAACTGAAAATGAATTACTAATTGGCATATCCTGTAATTTCCAAGATTGCATTACGGTAAAGACCGATTTAGTGCATGACACTATATGTATTGTTATAAGACTTCTTACCGTTATACCATATGTCTAACTATTTCTATTTTTTTTTTAAATATCTAACCTGGTGATTTTTTCTCACAAAGTTTATTTATACAGTTCCTTAATCTGCCTATTGGTTACTTGATTGCAACCCGGAATGTGTTGAATAGGCTTTATTTTGTACAGAATATGCTTTAATTATAGAACATGCATTAACTATTTATTTTTTCTATGTATTAGCATCTTTGGGCATTCTAGTTTTTGTTTTGTATGCTGCCCAGCCATTAGGTACTGCGGATTTTTTTTGTAAATAAAGTTAAAGTTAAAGAACTGTTGTGAAAAATCTAGCTACTTGTTATAATTTATTAACAGTTCACCTCACCACGAAAAAAGGTTCTTGTATGTGGTGGCAGTTACATCAAGTTGGTTATACAAACGGCTGCAGCTGCCACCTTTTTTTTTTCCTTCTAATTTTCTCAACAGATTTTTAAACCTGAATTAGGGGAAGCCGGGGCAAAGTTGATATAGTTTGTTTAGGTGTCTGCTGTGGCAGAACTTGAAGACTTAGCAAAACAGTGAAAACTGGTAACGATTTTAAAAGAAACATTTGTTTTTCAGGAAAAAAATTGACCAATAGAGTTGTTACTGTATTTAATAGTTTTAAAATTGAGTTTTGTAAAAAGTTGCATTTATCGGGGTACCGGGGTAAAGTGGATACCTACCTGGGGCAAAGTGGATATGTATTAAAAACAGTGTTTATAGCTCATCAAAAGAAAGAAAATCGTGCCACAAAAGTTTTTAGCCTCTTCAATAGTTACTTTCAGTCCATTATTCCTGAGCTTCAGTCCAGTTTCCGTGAGCTTTCTTTACATAATTACGCACCATTCTAAAACAGAAAACACCCGCATAGGTAAAAAGACTTTCCCTGCATGACTCACTGGAAACCTTGACTGAAAGCACTAACAATTACGTATCCACTTTGCCCTGTGCATGTGATATCCACTTTGCCCCACTGTGCAATTCATCCTGTTTTACTTCGTCCTTAAACTATACTTAAATTTTCAAACACAATTAAAGTACTACGTTATTCTGCAAGAATCCTTCTTAAAAATGACACCATAATTATCTTTCGGTGACGCATAACTTCGAAGATATCATACGTTTCCCTCCATGACGATTTTTTTTTCAATCTGCATTGAAAGCTGAAAGACGTACCACACACTAATCGCTCTAGTGTCAAAATACCAAACTAACATGACGTCACTAATACAGTAGTGCTGCAGCTAAAAAAAAACTACCGTCTCTAGCAGCGGTAGTTTTCGTGTAATGTCCACTTTGCCCCGCATATCCACTTTGCCCCGGCTTCCCTACTGATATGATTTCAATTGTCATCTAAAAAGATTTTTTTTTTATTTCACCGGTTTCACTGTAATTCCAGCTTCATCTTGTAGGCTTTTAAAAGTTAACACTTTTGAGGTGCATAATAGTGTTGCATTTTTTTGGCCGATATTTATTTTTTGTAATAAGGTGTAAACTCGTAGTGTTTTTTGTTTGTTTGATAAATCTTCTGTCCTTTTCTGCTCTCTTTTTTTGCTTCATATTATTGCTTCAAATTCAAATTCATGCGTTACCGCTCCTGTATAAAAGTGTTATTTGAATTACCAGGTCAGGCGCGGATCCGGAGGGGGACGATGAGAGCGATCGCCCCTCCTAAAACCGAATGGGGCATACGAGCTGATAATACAGTTTTATTGTTGCGAATGGTTCGGCCTATAGGCAAAAAGTTGTAGCAAATTATTGAAAACCAATTTCTTGTTGACGTGGCACAATTATTACACATCTGCACGGTAGTGGAGTTGAGTCAATACACAATTAAAAAAAAAATGAGTGGTATCATACCCAAAACCAAAACTGGTAAATGAGGCCGCCAAGTTCCGAATGGTTCGGCCCTTCAAAGGAGTGATATCAACACACCAAAATATTCGCCAACTTAATCGCACCGAATAATACTTTGGACGTTAAATAAAAACTTGAACATTGCTATCGAAAATAGCAATGTTCTAGTTTTCATTTAACCTTCGAACTATTAAGCGGCACGATTAACTTTGGCAAATGTTTTGTTTTGGTATGTTGATATCATTCCTTTGAAGGGCTGAACCATTCGGAACTTGGCGGCCCCTTTTACCTGTTTTGGTTTTTGATATGATTTATTATAATTTCCTGTACAGACACAGGCACACTTACGAAAGCATCATAATTACAGCTTTTTTACGTTGGTTTCGTCTTTTTTCTTGCTTTCACGCACTTCATTTTGATTTTGTCCATAGCTATGTATGCGCAATACAAAAATAGACGAAAGCAACATGAAAGTGGACGAAAGCAAAATAATGGACGAAACCAACGTCAAAAATCTGCAAAAATGTTAATTCTTTCCCGTAAACTTGTAACGGTTTACATAACGGCAACACGCAACCTACGGAGCTAGTGCTCCTTGGTGCACCTTGCCGTTAAAAGAGCTGTTGCGCGCATGCTGCTAACCACCATGGACACGCGGGAGTTGGCACAGCGCCCAACAGTCGGGTGCGAGAGTGTCCTATTGTTCGACTCCAGTTAGAACCGGATCGCACTGGTTTAGCCGTAACCGCTGGTTACGAGGCTAGGGCTCGGGTTGCTATATAATGAGCTCGAGCTCGACGACTTGGGCAATTGGTGGGAGAGATCTGACTAAAATGTTGGATCTCTAGAAGCCTATAGGGTCGGAGAGAAGGTTAAATTCTGGCCGATGCCTAATATGTAACGCTATAGATGTATAGTCTCCTAGCTATAAGGTGAGAAGTAAATTAGAATTGAGTCTTGCCTTGAAACTAATAGTCTACTTCCTTAGCACCTTACAAACTGTTTAAAAAATATTTCTCAATTTTTAAGAAAGCAGAATAGCTTGAAGACAAAACTCTGCGACATGAAGAATCGAACTAGTAATAAGTATTCTGAATAAATCTCGAAGAATAAAACGAATTTATTATGCCTAGAACTTTTCGTTTAAACAGGAATTGGTGGGTACAAACATCTTTCTGTTACTGGTTAAAAAAAACTGAAAAAAGAGGATGCGTTGCGTAAGTCTTGCTTCCGTTCGCCACCCCTGCCCCTTCCCCCCCGCCTCTAAATTTTTGAACTGGGAGCACGATTGGAAAATTATGTTTTCAACGGCTAGCATATGAGAAATTGACCCTCCTAAAATTTCATTGAGAATCCGCTCCAGGTTAGAGTCAGTTGCAATAACTTACAGCTTCTTCCAAAACATCACACATCTGCAAAAAAAAAAAAAAAAAAAAACCCGTCCGCTGCTGCACACATTTTGATACTGCCAAACCACAGCACACTCGATAGAGCTATAATACAGAATTCCAAAAGCAAAACGAGAGTTTAAGATTCCAACGAACTATTTTAATACTTTCTTATACACATTTATTACGTAGCAGATGTTCCTATATGTAAACTTATTTTTTTTCACCTTTCGTTCAAAACATGTCCGTTCAACGGAAGTGACATCATCGTGAACACTACTGAGGGTTTGTGGGAGCTAACTTATCGCAGCAGCTCGCAAAGGAGGTTGATTTTTACGAATTTGTGAGTGAGCATGCGCGAAGCACATTTTATCGACTGATTCTGGATGGATTATCGACTGACTCTGGATGGAGCCATCAGTCGCGTTGAATCGTGACGTCGTTTCCCTCATCAACACTTTTGGAACGTTCTGTTGAGGTGCATTGAAGGTACCGAACTGTCTTCAGAAGCGTGTGTATAGTTCGTACCCAGGTTGGTCGTCTTGGAAGAACTGAGGCTTTTTGAAGCTGAAAATCGACAGCCTCCGGCTTAGTGAACGAAAACTAACAACCGATTCTCTCGTCTCATACCACTCAGCCCGCGACAATGGTGGATTTCATGGTTTAGTTGTTTCATCTCCAACCATTAAGTTGGACTGCATTAGGAAAAGAAAGTAATCCATTTGTCTGCCTGCTATTCAAAAGCCCCAGCGTGATAAATGCGGAAGCACTAATGGATCGAAATTTTAAAGAAACATGACGTCCATTGTGAAGCCGGAAATGGCGCGGCATTTTACCAATAATGTGAAAATCCATTCTTCTTGGTTTATGCGAAGTTAATTTTTTCGTGTTAATTTGTCTTAATCTAAAAGTTAGAGGGAAAAAAAGTGAGAATCAAAGTCGGATTGGGAGGGGGGGTTGTGGCGAAGCCTCATCAGAAATGTACTGCAAGGGCCTCGGGGCCCCTCGTACGGGTTTAATATTTTAGTTGAATTGAATGAATGAAACGTTGATTGCACTAAATACCGATGTTTCGGTCGAAACTCGACTGACGCTACGGTTTTTATACTTTGGCCGCTTACTATTGTGACTCACCAACTATAATTACGCACCACCAAAAGAGTTCCAGTTTCTTCTAAACTAACAAATTTTCGATAGTTTTTACTAATTTGCTAGTTTAAAAGAAACTGGAACTCTTTTGGTGGTGCCTAATTATTGGCGAGTCACAACGTTTATTACGGCTAAGAGATGCAAAAGGACAAGGTGCTATCTACTTGCACCTAGCCTGTCGTATTAAAACAGTAAAAGCATAGATTAGAAAGTTAACTAGATGTACCGTCTCACCTCTTCCCATCCTACGCGGACCTCTAGCGGAAGTTGCGGCTACTAATACCTTTGCTAATGCTTTTGCCTTCGAAGCAGCACGAAAGCAAAGCATTAGCAGAGGTATTAGTAGCCGCAACTTCCGCTAGAGGTCCGCGTAGAATGGGAAGAGGTGAGACGGTACATCTAGTTAACTTTCTAATCTATGGTAAAAGTAAGATTTCATGAATATCTGGCTAATGCCTTGTCACAGCATTAAGAATACTTAACATATCTAGCTAAATCAAAACTTTTTAACCTAAATTTAAAAGCAGCAAGGGATGGGGCCCAGGGCAACATCTGCAGGAAGCAGATTCCAAGGATTTACAATGCGGCGTGAAAAGAAGAACTTAAGACAGTCCCTGCTAAAAGGCTTTACTACCAATTTAAGGTCATGGCTCCGTCTTTGTTTGTGTTCCTTTATTTGGAAGAAACGGTTGTTGTCTATATTAGTTAATCCATGTAGATTGAGTATGTCAAGTTAAGGTCCAACCTAAGCCTTTTAACTTCGAGTGAGTCGAGGTTTAGAATACTTACACGTTCCGTGTAAGTCTTGTCTTTTAAGCCTGGCAAATATTTTATGAAAGTTCGCTGGGCAGACTCGATGCCGTTAATGAGTTTTATCAAATGCGGTGACCAGACCTGACTTGCGTATTCCAAAATTGGCCTCACAAACACTTTAAATTCCCAAACTAAAGTTTTAACATCACCCGACGTAAAGCATCGTTTGACTATGGCCAATCTCTACTGTACAGTCTTAGCAACGTGGTCACAGTGAAACCCGCTCTTAAGGTCATTAGTAAACCACACACCCAAGTCACTGGTAACATGACCAAGTACATTTTTGTTTAATAGATAGTCCATCCTCAGTTAATTTCGATAAAATCGGGCGTCATTTTGGTTCCACGGATCAGTCCGGGTCGCTGGGTCATTCGGGTCACCGGATCAGGCCGGGTCACTGGGTCTCAAGTTAATCGATTTTTGGGTCACGGGGTCAAAAAAAAGTTACACAGTCCAACTCGGCTGGTTGCGAGAAGGCCTAATAATGAGGACAACACTTCAAGACTTTTTTTTTCCAAAAAACCGGCCTTACGGCCACATATGCAGGTGCTTAAAATTTAAAATTCAAGACTGACTTCAACTTTACAGCCCTATATGTGCAGTGAATGCTTTCAGTTCAAGACTGAATACAACAATAAAGTTTATGCTTCACTTCGTGGAGTAAGAAGAAAAAAGAAGTATTCGGATTAAAGACTAACAGAAGAATACTTTTTATTTTCAAAAAACATTCATATAAACTGGAGCGCAGCAAACATTACAGTGTCGAAGCCCACTTTGAAATCTACTACCAATGAAATGGAAGGAAAACGCGGACCAGTACGTAAAAAAAAACTTTTTTGAGGCAAGGGAATTATTATTATGAATGATGATTTGGTGTGTTGGCCTGGTAAAAAAAATGATAGTATGTTACCATGAGTCTGAGTCCATGAGTCTATGAGTTCCTACGAAACTTTTCATAATCTTTCGTATTGTTGCGGTCGCCGGATTTGTATCGACACGGAGTCACGTTAATTCTGGACGTGTGGGACCCGGAATTACAATAATTCCGGATTCTTAATTTGCTTTAAAAGTGTCTGAAATAATCTGGGATTGTAGTAACACGGAGTTGCCGTAACTCTTGATTTTTGTGAAATACGGACGTCTGCAAGGGAACCGGAATTACCATAAATGACATACCTGCCTTGCTCGCTGCGGCTATACATATAACATCAGAAACCGCAACCATATTATTGTCAAATTAGACAAGAGTTAGGGTATGTTACCATAAAATTCCGGATTATTTCAAACACTTTCAAAGCAAATGAAGAAACTGGAGTTACTTCAATTTCGGCTCCTACACGCGGGTCAGTATTTAACAAAGACCCGGAATTAACGTGACTCCGTGTCGATACAAGTCCGCGTCCCCGTTTTCGTTGTAGTGTAAGGCTGGTAGTATTGTTCGTGATTTCTTCTTACTTTCGTGTGACTGATATGTTAAAATCAACGTTTAGGGCCACCGCGCACACAGCGGACAAGTAGCTGCGGCCAACGAGAATGCTTACGGTATATGTAGCAACGCGCACTTGGCCGCAGCGGCCAGCCTGTCGCCGCGTCCACTGGGACCCGGGCGGCGCGCAGGCGGCCACAGAGCGACCGTACTTGCTCCGTGTTCATTTTAAGCCACGTGATCGAGAATTATCAATGAAAAACGGACGTGGCCGCGCGGCCCGTCACCGTGTTTTTTTTAACCGCGACGACCACTAGCCGCGCGACCTGGCCGTTCAGTGCGCGGGCGGCCTTATACGTCCGCCGTTTTGTACTAGTTAGTTTTGAACCAATAGTTTAATAATGTAAAGGTAGCTATAGCTTTAGTTCCTCTGCGTATAGAGTATTGCAGCCTATGTTAGCTAAATAAACATGTTTGGACCCAAGTTGAAACAATACAATACAATACAATACAATACAATACAATACAATACAATACAACAATACAATGGTTTGCCTCGTCGTACTTCACCACACAATTCGGCAAACAAAATCAAACATTTCTTCACGATATTAAAGGTTTTCGAAGGGGATCAGGTAATCAATCATCCGCCATCAGAGAAGACACTGGGTTCACCCACAAAGCACAAGTAAAACATAAAATAAAAATAAAAAACTGAAAACGAAGCCAGGACGAAAACTGGCAAATAGGAAAACCAGACATTACTTCCTGCGAATGCGGGTCAGAGGTCGTGAAATAACCCAGTTGCAGCCCCCCCCCCACTAGATACAGCCCGAAGAGGGGGGGGGGGCTGTAACTCTTTTTTCAGGCAATATTTAGCACTAAGCTAAAAGTCAAAACATGCTAAAAAAGAAAAAAGATAACCACAAAGCAAAGCACAAGTAAAACATAAAAAGCTGAACATTAACCCAGGACTCGAAACCTGGTAATGGGAAAACCAGACATTACTTCGAGGCTGACTAGGTAATTTACGAATTTTGACCTTCTTGAGAATGGAGGTCAAAAATCGAGGCCTAGTTACAGCAACCCCCCCCCCCCCCCGTGTTTTTTTGGGGGGGGGGGGGGGGTGCTGGCTGTAACTAGATAATTTCACGATTTTTGACCTCCATTCGGAAGAAGTAATGTCTGGTTTTCCTATTGCCAGGTTTCGTGTCCTGGGTTTACGTTCAGCTTTTTTATTTTTATTTTTTTATTTTTATTTTACCCAGTGTTCCTTCGTTCTTTTTTTGGCATCTTTTGACTTTTACCTTAGTGCTAAGAATTGCTTGATAAAGAGTCATAGCCGGCTCGAAACGTTGCAGTGGCTGTGTTTCCATGTGTGCACCATTGGCTTGTTGCATTTTAACATGTATTCATGATTTCATTCATTAATCCGGTGCATTCCTAGTTCTCACTGTACATAGGCAGTGGCAGGATTTGTGGTCTTTTAGCGTCTCCGAGACGTACGTAAGCAGACAGAAGATACGGTGGATTTGGCGCCGAGTGGGAGAGGGGGGGGGGCAGGGAGGAGGACCGATTGACGAGAAAATCGATAGGAATATTGCCCCCGTCGTCGATCGAAGGTCAAGGTGACACTTGAAGAGCCGGATTTATTTGACGTAATAAAGCGATCATTACACTTTCTGTTGATGCCGTTTTTCCAAGGTCAGGCATAGAAGGATAATTTTCGTCAAAAGCGGGCAAACAAGCGCCAGCTAACGACGGTGGAGGGCCTTGCTCTTCTTACATAATGGTGATTTTAAAAATAGTTTCTGCAGAATAATTTAATGGAAGGCACATTTTCTCTTAAAGAAAGTTGTAGGAATGAAGGGGAGGGAAAGAGAAGGCGTACAAAGGTTTGCCAAAACCAAGGGTTATTTAATTTTGTTATTTGCGGTCAACCTCAAAACACGTCCATTACATCGAAAACAACAAAAATGTGAAAACGGCAGTCATAAGATGCAACAATTTTGTAAGCAAGCTATAATGAATTCTATTTGATTTTGCACGTTGCTAATCCTCGGCCGTACGACCATCGATCTGCTAAATAAATTCTTAGAAGCAGTGGCAGACTTGCTGGAGGCGCTGGGTTTGGGGGGGGGGGGGGGCAGGGGAGGGGGTGATCGTCCTTCCCTGGTAATTTTTAACAGTCATCCTTTCAAAGGTGAAAAATTGGCCAACGGCCAGCTTCGTTATTTACAGAGTTTAAAATAAATAAAATTAAATAAATAAGCGAAGACAAAATTAGATCAAACTCAGCCTGCTAAATACTACAAGACGACAGACATAAAATTATCTAATAAATGCATCCGATGGATGTTAAAGATAAATAAATCGGCTCGGAATATTTGTTAATCGATTCTTGGCTTCTTCGAACACCCTTAATAAAGACAAAACAGAATTTATACTTTGCGTAGAGAATTGTATGCATTTTAACAAACTTTAAGAAACATGCTACAACTGTATAAACAACACGTTTTACTGTCAATAAAGAATACGTGGGTATTTCCCTCTGCTGGGTGGAAACCTGATGTCCAGAAATCTTGCTACAAGAGCCTCGTTTAATAGTAATCTTTTTTCTCCTTCATAATTGCATTCCAAACTAAAAAAAATAAAAAAAACAAAAACACGGAGTAATTGAGCCAGGTCTTTTATCCGGTTTCATGAGCTTGGAACTGCAACTTGTGAGTGAGACAGGTGATCCACACCTGGCTGGAGTGGTATTTGTAACGAGAATACTACGTTGCAATAAAAAATATGGCGGGACTAACGGGGCAAATTTGATGCTTGCCCTGCTGAAGCTGTTTAACGTCCGTAGGAATCCACGACATAACTTTGCTTCCTTAACTTCAACCCTTAATGACTTACCATCTTTAGGTGCGTTTAATCTGTTTTCCTTCGTTAACAGTTGTATCATTCTACAGACTCTTAAAGGCACATTCCTCCCGGTTGGCTTTCCTGTGTGGCTCGGTTTTGCAACATTTTACTTCAGACGCGTTGAAAATGTTGATGAGGCATTCATTTTCCTATTTTTCCCTCGTGATAAACGGTTTTGCAACATTCACTCTAACCTTGTTAAATGTTGCAAAAGTCATATCGCGTAGGACGCTCGAATATAGTGAGAACGTATGTCCTTTCAATTACATGATGTTGGCAATTAATGTCAACATGGAAACTTTATGTTGCAAAATTTGGTACGGGTGGTGCAGCGCACCAGACGGAACGGCCAATAGAGTCAGCCATGTAACAGCATAACGACTCTGGCTGAATGAACTTGGAAAGATTCGTACTTGAATGGTTTGTGAGATTAACGGCCATTATGTCACGTGTTTTGGACTAACCATTCAAATCGCACTAGAGCGAACCGTTGAAAACAAATTTTGTATGTTTGTGTAGTGGCGGGAACAAGGGCGCCCGTACAACAGCAAAAAGGGGAAGGGTCTTGTCACATAATTTGAGGACTTTTTTTTTGGATTTTTTTTTTTAATTTTGGTACGAGCCTTACTTTGCCTGACCAGTTTTACGGATCCTCGAAAAGCCTTGCTTTTCTTTTTATGGATTTTCTGCATGATTCGATGTCTACCAAAAGGGCAAGAAAGCAAATAAAAAGGGCAAAATGGGCAAATGAGGGATCAGCCTCAATGAAGGGGCACCCTTGGTTGTGAATGAGTTCTTGTAGTGGGCACTTTGACGACTGGCAGTTTCTTGCGTGAACAGGTTTTGCCAAAGAACTCTATTCCTGTACTTTAATAGTTTGTGGAAGTGAGATACGTATCTAGGAGTTGAGTAGCGTGCCGGTAAATACTTGGCTTAGAAAGGTGCACTGAGAACTGCTTCGTTGGCATAATAGCATAATTGGAAAAGCGTTGTACAGTATAACAGTACAACGGAAAATCGTTTAACACGAAATTCGTATAATGGAAAATCGTCTAACAGAAAATTCGTATAAGGGAAAATCGTCTCAATTCGTATAAGGGAAAAAGGGGTGGCGCTACAGGGGGGGGGGAGAGCCCCCGTCTCCCGAACTGAAATTGTCGTCGGGGAACAGCCGGAAGACGAAGTTGACATGACGACATACAATTCGTGAAGATTTTGTGGAAAAAAAGCTCAAAATACAGTTGCCGTTTTGCTTGTCCTACTGTTGCTACCTCATCACCTCCATAATATTTAAAAGCTGTCGTAGTTATTAATGCAGAAACGTCAACTAAATATGTATAAAACTAAACTTGTTAAGGATTCTAGCTTGAATTCATGATAGCAATCAATTAAGCGAAAATGGTGTAGAGTAAGTTACTTAACTGAAAATTGATTTGCTGCGTTAGATCGCCAACGCCATGATTTAACAGACATCTTAGTTATGAGACACATTTGGGATGCCAACGCCTTACCAGCTATCTCTAAAAGGAGAAGCCCCGATTTTAAAAGCCCAACGCACAACGCGAAGTTTGTCAGGGGTTACACGGACTCTATACAAACCGAGCAATAGCAGCCCAGTGGTCAAGAGTTCCGGCCTCCCAACCAAGAGGACGCAAACTCAACACTTTAGCGTCTACCAATACAGGACTAAAAAAATTCATTGTGTTCACAAATGGCCGTGTACCTTTGAGGTCCAACTGTGTGTTCTTGCTATGGTTATAGCCGAAACGTCAGCTAAATTTGTACAGAACAAAACTTGTTAAGCTTTCCTTCCCAGTTTTCGTCAGTTGAAGTCTTATAACAATTAACTGCATAAAAACCGAGCAAAGAATCAAAATTGAAGACTTAAGTTGGCGGTTTGATTTGCTAGTAGCCCTTTTTCTCTTAGCCCATCGCCACCGCGATTGAAACTAATTCTCAGTTAATTCAGAAACGTTAGCTGAATCTTCCGCCATTTGAAAAGTAAGCAACAATACTTTTCAAACCTAAATTACTCAGTGTTTGTTAACGTTAAATTAATAATTTTTTTTAAATTTAAATTCATCAGGTAACTTAATTTGTAAATAAAATGTATAAAAAAAAACAGAATTTTGGTCACAATGAGGTTTTTACGAAGGGGCGTCGGACGAACGTCTAACTGGAAAATCGTCTAATGGGATAAT
>JAHWFP010003695.1:43106-59538 GCA_023313725.1 Lithobius niger
AGATTAGTTCTAGTCTCTTCGGACTGAACGTGTGCATGAACGGTTGTAGCAGGTTTTCTTTGTTCTTAGAATATTGTTTTGGAACTTTAATAACACAATTTTCTTGTGAAGTTGAGCATTTTGTCTTTTGATGCTTTAGAAATTTTATTATATTTCGTAGATTTATGGTAGAGGATTACCATAATGCTGTCTGCTACGAATATGCTGGCATGTTACTAAATTGAAAAATAATTTTCAACGTAAAGCAAAGCAGGAAACGTATAACCATACTACCACTTGATCATCACATGGGTCATTGTAGGATGATTTCCAGTTTTTCGTGAAAATGTATTTATTGCTGACCACCGGGTAGTAAGGGTGTAATGCTTTCCAGCCTCTTACTGACAAAATTTTACACCTAGACCCTAACTGTCAAAGCTTGTCCGTGTTCCTTCTAGGTTTTGACTTTTAGATCCTTACTCTGAACATTTAACGTTCCGTTTTTGTTTATTAATTCGTGTTACTTTTAGAATTGCAGCTAAACTGTAAAACAGTGCAGTTGACGGTCACAGCTGATAGTTTAACACAAGAGACCCTAGGCTGACCCTGACTAATCTAGCTATCGCCAATGTTAACAATAGAAACAAATCCTTTAATCTTCAGTCTATGTCTCGCAGCTGATGTTTGCTAATTGGTATTGTTGCATAATAACAATGTTTAAAACAATGTAAAACAATCAATCTGGTGGTTTAGAGCTCCCTAACCGGCTGATGGCGGCTGATGTTGATGAACTCTTGGCTGAGTGTGTTAAACTTGGGATTTTGACAAAAGATGATGTGGTTGCGGGTCATGTCTCAGAGGGTGTTTTCCATGAACTGTGTGGAGAAGCAGTGCGCCGTGGAATTACGTTGACGGACCTGAAGCAGTTTGGTGTAGTGATGAGTGTGGTAAGCGGTACGAAAGATGGGATTAGTAGGCCATCACATAGCAACGTCAATAGTGATCGTGGCAACAATAGTGAGCAAGAGAACAATGGTGAATTGTTAGGGAAGTCAAGTAAAACCTCTTACAGTGGAGCGGTAGTGAAAAATGTCAGTGTGTTGGCAAAAGATAAACAAGATGCTTTAGCACATGCGAGAGACTTGTTCGTCTGTGGACCGGTGGACAGTAATGCAGAGGTAAGAAACCATGCAGAAAGTGGCTCTGGCTCAAGGTCAAAACGTGTCCAAGGGCTGATGCGCCTATATGAAGGATCGTTAAATAATGTGAAGATGGTTAGATCTCTAGTGCTATTCTGTAATATTGGTGGTCGCCCGTATTATGCTAAGCAAATCTTTGATGCTGTAGCTTTAGTGGTTGGAGATCAGAATATCGAAGCCATTAGCAGTATGAGAGCTGGGCATATTTACCAGGTGTTTTTGGCATCCACTACAGCCAAGCAAAAACTGCGCCAGGCGAGGCTGACAATAGGTGGTGCTCCAGTAGAGATTGTTGACTTTTACGAACATTATGTTGAAGCGAAGCTGTACTGGCTTCCTCACGAAGTCACAGCGCAAGATGTCAGTGCAGCCGTGCGCAGATTTGGTGAACTGATGACTCACGAGTTCGAAATGTTATCTGTAAGAGGTCGTAATTTGTGTGCACTTGGAACAAGGAAGATAAAGATTAGACTCAGAGATGGTGTACATTTGGAAGAAATTCCTGACATTCTGTATGTGCGAGGCATTCCTGCACTCATCGCTGTGTCCGATCGAGCTCCACGGTGCTTCCGCTGCTCCATGCGTGGCCATTTTGCTAGTGCTTGCGTCAGTGTTGAGTGCGATGTGTGCAGGGGATACTATGACCCGCGGAATTTGTGCCCGCATTTGCGAGCATTGGCTGAGGCAAAGGCAAACAAGGAGAGTATTGTTCAGAGGGGAGGAGCCCGCAGAGCGAGACAACCAGTTGTGCAGCAGTTGTACATTCGGTTGCTAGTATGGAGCAAGTTGTCGAGAAACACCATAGTGTGCATAGTGCAAAGCAGCCGTCTCCTGTGTGTGTTGCTGCCCAGATTGATGCAGTTGCGACAGCAAGTGGTGTGCAAGTAAGTGAGTTGTGTGATGAGACAACGAGTGAGTCAGATAGTGCTCGACTGGTAGCGCCCCCAGTTAAACGCAAGAGAGCAGCCAGAAGGCGTAAGAAAGCAGCGATGCAGGAAGTTCAAAGTGAACACATCAGTATGCAAGTGCAAAGCGATGGTGACACACGTGATGGAGGGCATGAATTAGTTTGTGAAAGTGTCCATGAATCTTGTGTTGCTAGTGTGCCAAATGAAGAGTCTTCTCAAGGCAGTGTTTGCCAATCTGCAATAGTCGGCCAGCAATCCACTGTTGATGAAGTGTTGCAAGAGGATGGTGGTAGCTTGCTGTGCTCAGCAGCATCAAGTGGTATCAGTATCGTTGTGAGTGGTGGATCAGATGTACCGGGGACGTCACAGCTGCAGTTGCAATGTTGTGCGGCACAAGAGATTGCTCCTGAGGGTGCGAGATGTGATGAGAGTATGAGTGAGCTTTAGGATAGAGTGTAGTGGTAGCTGTCTCAGTTCGTTTGTAATCTCTCCCTGGGCTCCTGGAACGCTAGGGGCTTGACTAACAAGTTAGGTGAAGTTGAGGATTTGTTGAAATATGTTGATATTCTTGGTGTTCAGGAAGCCCACGTAGTTAGCAGGGTTTCCTTTAATATTGCAAATGTTGATTGTGTCGTGGCGCATCCTAAATCCAATGTAAAGGTGTTTGTGAAATGGAGTGTGTCTTATCTCCCCTTGAAATTGTGTCGTGTGAAGGAGATAGATGCTTGCGCGATCAAAGTGTGGATGGGAAACACTTGGGTATCGGTTGTTTACCTTCATGCATCCCAAAGAGTGACGGGAGTTGCATGGGAAGCCCTGCTTAGTCAAATTCCCTTGCCGTGTATTGTGGCGGGCGATTTTAACGCCCACCACTTTGCGTGGGGATCAACTCACTGCGACGCGAAGGGTCGCCATTTGGTTCAGTCTGTGCAGTCTAGAAATTTGGCTGTTGTACACAACAAGATGCCGACTTTTGTACGATGGCAGAAGGGTATGCAGCAAGAGTCGGTCTTAGACCTCTTCCTCTGCTCATCCGAGATTGCGCAGGCTTTTAGCTTTGCCATCTCGGATGACCTGCGAGGGAGTGATCATTTCCCGATTATGCTGCGCCCTGTCACTCTGTCGCCTGACCCCTGTTGTCCAGTGAGGGTGAACCGACGTCCTCGAGTTTCCGACGGCATATTTGGTGAGTGGCGTAAGCGTTACCTGCCGGTTGTTGCGCAGCACAAAGGTGCTAGGACTGTGCGTGAGAATGGCCGTGTTGATCCGGTCTGGTGGACAGTTGTCTGCAGCTGTGCGGTAAAAGATAGGAGGCAGGCATATCGAAGGTGGAAGAGGAGACCGTCCTATAGCGGGTGGCTCACTTACAGGGCCACGGTCAAGGAATCCGCTTATTTAATACGTCAAGAGAAGGCACGATATGGTGTGCGGGTTTGTGCTGCAGTCGCGAGTGCAGGTTCAATCACTCAAGCGTGGCGTGCCATTCGTCCCCAAGATGCAAAATGCGCGATTATTTGGGCCTATGAACAGTTGCTGTCAGGTGAGCCAGGTTCGAGAGTCTTGCATGGTGAGGCGTTAGCCGATGCCTTCAATAGCCGGTTCGCCAGTGTGTACTCTCTGCCGAGTGGAGCGGTTCCACCACATATTGTGGCAAAATCAGGTTTTGCATCTGAATCTGATGTACCATTTGACATGTTGGAGTACTGCTCGGCCTTGTCAAAGTGCAAGCTGAGCAGTGCCGCAGGCATTGATCGAGTGTCGTACAGCGATCTATGGTCCCTGTCAGAGAATGGCAGGATTGGTTTACTGAGTCTCTTGCAAGAGTTCCTGGACGGAGCGTCTGTCCCACGGTCGTGGATGTTTGCTGTCCTTGTGCCAGTTCACAAACATGGAAGTGTCCGGTCCGATCTACGTAACTATCGACCGATTGCACTGTTGTCCAGTGTGCGCAAGGTTTATGAGCGGATGCTTGTATGCAGACTGAGCTGGCATCTGGAGTATTATCAGTGCTTATCGAGAGTTCAGTTTGGGTATCGTCCAGGACGGAGTGCGCAGGATGCAGTCCTCTTCCTTCTGACAAGTGTCACAGAGGCCTGGTCTCAAGGTTTGTCTGTGCTAGCGGTCTTTCTAGATATCCGCGCGGCGTATGACACTGTTAGCATTGCTTGGGTGGAAGCAGCCATGGCGAGTATGGGTGTAGGGCCCAAACTTGCGTCTGCTATTCTGCATTTGCTCGGGACTCGGTCCTTTGTCACCAGAGTTAATGGGTATTGGTCAGGAGAAGCAGTGACGGATCGGGGACTGCCGCAAGGCAGCTGCCTTAGTCCTGTGCTATTTGCGATTGCAATAAATGAGGTGCTTGTGGAAATGCAGGAAGACACCAACATTGTCTGCTATGCCGATGATGTGGCTGTTTGGTTTGTAGGTGGCAATGTCAGTGTTCTAGCACTATGTGCCCAAAGTGCTCTCGAACGCATAGCTGCTAAGCTGAGTGTTCGTGGACTGTCGCTAGCTCCTGCAAAGACTGAGATGTTGGTCTTTTGGGCCAGGCAGGCCCCCCGTGACACCCCCGTTAGTATTGTTGTGGGTGGCACTATGATTCGTCCGGTTAAGCAAGTCAAGTGCTTAGGGGTGTGGTTGGATGAGGGTCTGAAGTGGACTGAGCACGCCAGAGTACTACGAGAGAAGGTTGATCAGCGGGCACCATTGCTTCAAGCTCTTGCGGGTTACCGTGATGTCCGCAGGGGTGCTCTGCTTGCTGCATATCGCATCCATGTACGTGCGACTCTGGATTATCATCTTCCATTTTTGGCTGGTACCCAGCGTCATCTGCGTGGTTTGCAAGTGTGTGTGAATAACTGCTTGCGAACGATATCTGGATGTCTTGTGACGACGCCGGTGCATGCTCTATGGGTAGAGACTGGTGAGCTTCCCCTCCACATCAGAGCGAATGAAAAGCTTGTAGCTCTCTGTCTGCGTAACATCAGCCGGGGTCAGCATGATCCAGTTGCGCAAGTTCTCCTGGATTACACAACTCTGTCTGCTGATGACTGTGGCCGTCTTGGAGTTGCAGGTCGTGGTGTAAATCTGTTGAGATCACAGGCTTTGGCACCTTTCGTGAGAGTTGCGGTTGCGCAGCCACCGTGTCCGTGGAATTGGTGCCCGGCTGTGCTGGGTGTGTTTGCCGAAGGAGAATACCAAGCATGCAAAGTGTTTTGTGATGCGTCATATGATCATGGACTGAAGGCAGGAGGGATTGGTGTCACTATCCCGGAGCTGAAGCTCACTGCCCGCAGAAGGCTTCAGCATGTCTCGTCTAGTTTTGTATGTGAGCTAGCTGCACTCTCAGTAGCGCTTGATATTGTTGCTGACCTGCGGTTACCGAGAGTGGTGATACTAACAGATTCTCGGTCGGTGCTCTCTGCCCTGCGTGGCGCGGTTCTATCCTTGGCGGTGACGGACCCAATGATTTTCAGCGTTTGCTGGAAGCTCTGGACTGCTATGCAGTCGAGCTTTTTGGCGGTGAGGTGGGTTAAAGGTCACGACGGAAACACGGGCAATGACAGTGCTGATGGAGCAGCCAAAGAGGCAGCCAGGCATGCTGTAGATTGTGTTGAGCTCACTCTATCTGTAGCAGCGCAGAAGCAGAACCTACGTGCTTGGGCGTTGCAGGTGTGGAATCAGGAATGGTCTCTTTGTGACACCGGTCGCACCCTGTTCAAGATTCACCCTATTTGCACGTATAGGAACACGCTAGATGCGCTACCCTATTGGATGGCCAAGCTACTATCACGTCTCCGGACGGGTCATTGCCTTCTCCAGTCACACAGGATGCGCATGGGCTGGAGTGCGTCGTCTGCTTGTGCTTGTGGTGAACAGGTAAGTGTGTCGCACTTGTTGCTAAACTGCTCACAGTGGACAGTGAAGCGCAAGCAGCTTTTGCGTTGGATTCAGGAAGCGCCGTCGGTGGACATGCTCTTGCGTGCAGGTTGCCATAAGCGAGATATTCAGCGGTTGCGTAGCATTGCGAGATTTGTTAAAGCTACTTCTGTCCTTGTGTAGGTCCTCTTGCCTCTTGTGAGGTCACGTTCCTGGTGAGTGTTTGGGAGTGATGATGTGGTAGAGTGTGATGATGTGCTAAGAGGTTGTCTATGGTTGCTTGGTTTGATGGCACAATGTAGTAGTTATTTCGTTTAGAGTGGGCATGTAGCTACGGGCTGTGGCCCCAATAAATTTTCTTTCTCTCCGTAACCCCTGAACCACTTGACCAATTAGAAAAGGCCTTATGAAAAGGGCACATCTACAGAGCAATACCTGTAAAATGAGCTAAGAACCAGCTTTACATGACAAATAGTGTGACCTGTAGAGAGGACAGACGAAAGTATCCCCAGAACAAGAAGAAGAAGAAGAAGCTGAACAAGAAGTTGTCTATTTGGCCCTTGTTTGCATCTCGGGTTTGGCTGGACCGAATTTCACAATTTTTGGACTGCAGACAGGCCTTTACTAGTCAAGGCTAGATTCCAAATTTGGTTTAAATATGTTTACTTTTGACGGAGTTATAAGCTCTCAAAGTTGAGAGTTTAACACAGAGGTCCTAGGTCGACCCTTACTAACACTGGCTATCGCCAGTGTTAATAAAAGCCAGCACAATTCGACAGAATGTGCCAACAGTCACACCTTACTCACCCAAGTCTGCCACCTGTTTGACGTTGTTGAACTGCGTTTTGTTGATCGCCTGTACGATCTCAAACAATAATATCAAGAGACGCACCATTAAGACACTGAAAGCTGTTCTGTTAAAACTGAAAACATTTGGTTAATTGCCCCATGCTGCTCGTATTGCTCCCACTAATAAAATACGGGCTGCATGAAAGGGGTTAAAAAAAGATCCTCTAGTGAATTCTTCGTGTATCTCCACGACGTATTGATTTTGTTGGGCGAAGCTGCTAAAGCAAATAATTACGTTTTGCTTAATGCTTTGTGTGTATCCATCTGAGATACGTGGCCAACGGACCTCCTATTGGCTGCAGATCGGGCGTAGCGTCAACGATGCGATTCAAATACGAAATTTTCCAACGCGATCAAAGCAACTCTTGGAATCGGGCTTCGGCCGGGCGCTTGACGCGTTGCTTGGTAACGAGTAACGTTGCGGCGTAAAGCCAAGCTAGCAACGCTCCTAAAGTTTTGGTGAGTATCCTCCCTTACAGCGTGCCCGCAACGTCAGATTCATCCCAGTATCAGATGGTTCATGTCAATGTCTACGTGTTTTGCGAAATACTACGATTCACGTTGCATCCGGTTCTAGTCAGTTAGTTTCGGGCATCAGCAGTGGTGTCGTCCATGCAGGAACGTCCATCTTTCCTCTGTCGTGTCGACAATTTGAGTTGCTATAATTTATCTAAACACGTGTGTATTTTGTTGCAGTAACGCACGTCAGACACCCCCCCCCCCGGCCCCCAACCCACATAAAAAGGCAGAAAACAGTTAGATTATGCTTCAACTTGACATCACTTTGAGATTTTTACGGTGCCATCGTATCGTTTTCTTTGAACAGGTAAACTATCGGTATTATATCGCCCGTCCCATCTTCGTTTTTAGGTAAAGAAACCATTATAATCGTCTTTGCCGTTGCCGTAATCCGGAAAATGGCGTTTAAGGTGTCTCCAAACTAAATCCCGTATTCTGAACACTGAAATGGGATTTAGTTCAGACCAGTACCAGTACCAGATTCCGTTTTGGTTGGACGTAGCAATTTGAAAGCAGCTTTAAGACTTCATTGGTCCTCATGTGGTAGTTCTGAATGTGGGCCATAATAAGTCCGTTTTTCTCGATATGCTTCACATGAAGTACAGTAACATAACAAAGCACATTCACCACACCGTTAAAGCCAAACAAGATTGGCTGCTCGCGGCTGCATGACGTCGAAGAATGGTGTACCAAATTCGTCAAAACCGCTCAATAAGCGCTATAATAACTATTTGAGTACCGCAATATTGACCTCGTAAGCACGCACGCAGTAATGCGCCACTTCGCACGAAAATGTTTTCTGTCTGGTTCTGGCTGCTCGCGGCTGTATGGCGTCGCAGGATGGTTTACCAAAGACGTCAAAATCGTTCAACAAACACCACACTAACTATTTGAGTGCTGCAATACTGACCTTGTAGGCACGCAGTAATGCGTCACTTCGAACAAAAATGTCTTCTGTCTAGTTAAGCCCTCACCAGACAGAAGAAAATATCGCGCGAAGCGATGCGTAACTACGTGCTCACAAGGTCAAAATTGCTGCAATCGTATGGTTGGTGTTGCGTTTAAGGACCAATATTGAAGTCTTTTTTTACACCATACTGCATCGCCGTGCAGCCGCGAGCAGCCAGTCTGGTCAGGGCTTAATATAAGAATCGGTAAGCGTTTGAAACGCCCGCCCGTTTCAGTGCGTACAATTTGAAATTCTGCATTTTGTCGCGCAGCAACAGTTGGTGGCAGCCTGAGCAGCAGCAGCAGCTGTTATTGAATGTTTGCCGGAGAGACTGAAGGACCTCGGCCAACACATGGAACGCTCGTCGTTTTCAGCCCAAATGATCAACTCAAGCGTGTATTTGTCATGCAGTCAAACGGAAAGTAAAAGCTTGCAAACAAACAACTTGACAACGGCACTCTTGGCTTGGAAATCCTGGCGCGTAGGCCCTGTACTAAATGAAAAGCCGTCATGGCCATTGTTTACGCTTGAGATTCGCAACTCGTTCTAATGAAAAGGTCACAGTAAAAGGGATGATGTTCGAGAACATCAACTCCAGCATGACTACACGCAAGATGTATCAAAAGTTCATTCCACCCTGAGAAACTCCTCTAGCATTAAGGGCGGGTGTATACGCAACGACAGTTTCCTCGCTCACTATAGCTTTTACTTGCTTAAAGGTACATTCCTCCCAATCCCCACATCAAGTACGACCCCAAAGTTCTGTTTACTGTGTTCGTCAATCCCTTGACGTTTCACCTGTGTGCGTGCATGTACTAAACCTTGCGCAATGGCTGTTTGCCGTGACGTCACAGTGAGTTAGTCAATGACGAACGAGAACAACGGCTGTTTCGCCGTCTGATTGGACTAGCCCAGTCACGTGATATGCACGTCACAGCAAATAGCCATGGCGGGTGGTATAATTTTTATTCGTTTGCTAATAATTAAAAATCTATCTAAAGGACCAACGCGGTAAAAAATTAAAATCGTTTATGCCAATAGATTATGCCGAAGAAAAATTATAAGATACTAGCCTATAAAAATTATAAAGTGAGATATTAAAATACGAAAATCATTCCGGTTTGCGCCGACAAAATTTTTGGATTCATACTGTTTCGTCTACTATGCCCAAGGCCAACTGAGATAGTAACTGCGCTCCTCGCTGCGAGGAACGCAGCTGCTATCTCAGTTGGCCTTGTATTACTTCGCAGAGTCTCGCGAAACGGTGCGATGGTAACATGCGCGGATGGCGATCGACGCGTGGCTGTTATAAGGCAGGTGGAGTGTACCTTTAATTGTGGCTTCATGGTGTTTCAAAGGCAAAGCCTTACTAGAGGCGTTATATGCAGTCACAACTACCGCTAAGGGCTTGGAAGGCGAGACGCAATATCTCGTTAATTTTCCAACTTCAAAACTATTCAACATTCCGACAGAAAGCAATATGGTTCTGTTTTTAGTTAACTTCTCTTTCAATTGAGTTTTTTCCCCTTTCCCCAGATGAAGCTAAAAACGCGTATATCGCCAGAGTAAAGGGCGCATCGGCCATTGACAGCCGAGCGCCATGCCCAGTCTTTAAAGGTGCACGTTCACAATTTTGATAGCGTTGCCTATTCTAAACACAGCATCCACGTTCCAGATTCTCCGTCATCCAATTGTCTGGTGTTAGTGACGTGATCTCGTTTTAGTTATGAAAATTCGCGGCGCTCCTGCGAAGTGGTGTTCCTTTTTTTTTTTTAATTTACCGCTATTTATATTGCTCGAAGACTCTACGGTGCTGCATCTAGGCGTTAAAAGGTCAAAAGGCGCTTTTATGACGTCTATAAACCATGCCACCACGCAAAGGGGGATTTTCACTCACAATAAATTATGGAAATTTTCATTGCGGCTTTTCAATGAAGCATGCTTCAAATCAATACCTCGTCATTCGGGAGCCATAAGCCAAAAAGCAATTGAAATTTTATAATGTATGAAAGAATATGCTGCAAGTACGCTGCCGCATAGCCTACGTTCGTTTTTAAGATGTACTAAAAGTAAAATAATTTGCGTAATGAAGCGCAGATTGATGCTGGTCATATTTATTTTTTTGAATTGATTCTTGAACCATAGGTCATCCAGCCAACTAACGTTCGTACATAAAAACTGTTTCAATTTTGAACATTACTATATACATTTTAGACGCAGAAAGAAGTCCTGTAAACAGAGAGGAACTCAAACCGGGAAACCACCGAGCATGGTATAGGGACCAAAAGCCCGGTGAGAATAGAGCAGTGACACGACGTAGTGTTATTGTATATAACTCTATGCTGGAGCCATAATGGGTTAGCTGCAAGGGGCACTTCAGAGACAAACAGAAGGGCGTCATGCTGAAGCCGATGCTGTGAAGAGTGATTTCTTAGACCTAAAAGGCGCGATTTTTGTTGTTGGAGAAAACAACGTTATTTTAAGCCTAAGAAATCCACTCTTCCGTTGTTTTTCCCTCCATTTTTATGTAGTGCACCTTGTAGTTATACCCTCCAAAACCCATACTGGTGCCAATCTGGTGCCAATATGGCGACAAATGTCACTGCTCTATAGGCCAGAATATAATGATAAGGACTTCAGCAACACTAAAACCACAACGCTTACGGAAATGTGTACAATTACCAAGAATGTGAAAACTACCCCTGCTGACATCGAAAAAGAAGAGTTCGAAAGCAAAGAAAAGTACTTTGGGTTCTGAATTTAGAGCCGTGGCGCTCCAAACAATGTTTGAGGAGAGCGTTCAGTTTGTTCTCGTACTCGGCTCGTGGTCTCATCTTGAAGCCGCGTCTATGCCAATTTCAACCGATTTTGACAATGAAATATACTGAATTGATTGCCTCGATAAGTTTCCAGAATATGAACTAAAATTCAGTATCACATGACGTCTTCAAGTTATGTTCTTAAAACCGGGAAACCTGACCTGAAAATCTTAGTGTGAGACGAGTAGCATCACAAACTAAATTTAAAATTTACAATAACAAATTTACAGGATGAGGCAACTAAAGTGTTACGAGCCGATATCCTGTGAATGGCTAATGAGAGAATAATAATGATAGAAATGCAATGATGGGTGTGATGGGAGACGTTTACACGAGAAAAAAGGGTTGACCTTGAATTGATATTTCAATGTCATCCTCGTGCTATCTTCCAAACGAGATACGATACGGCAAAAAAGTAAATTAGAAAGTTGGACGCAAGGAGACAATATGACCAACAACAACAAAAAACGGATTCAAAATTGGATAATAAATAAAGTAGTTACGATGATGTTTAGAAGCTAACTTTGAACATGCTGGCGCACTAAGTGAAGCCAACTGCCAAGCTTCACTATAGTATAGCCAGCATGTTCAGAATTACGATGATAGTTAAGGCCGTCCGCGCACTGAGCGACTTGGCCGCGCGGCCAGATTGCTGCAGCCAATGAAAATAATCTTAGTGCGTGGTTTTACATAAACGGTAAGCATTCTCATTGGCTGCAGCGACCGGGCCGCGCGGGCAAGTCGCTCAGTGCTCGGGCGGCTTAAAAGCATGCTGGCTGCACTGTAGTGAAAAGAAGCTGTCAAGCTCAGTCATTTAATGCTAATCCATACGCCAACTTTATTCGTATCCGTTCGTTTGGATATACGACAACCCTAACCACTGGGATGAGCTTGCTCGCGTTGGCACTCCACCACTTAGGTATCTTGTGAGATGCTACCTAACTTCCATGCAGACTCGATGTTACAGTGAAACTGCCACGACCGTTAACCCAAAGCCTCGTGATTTATTTTGCTACATACAGAAACCCATGAAGGTCCACTTTAGGATTCCAATTTCAGAACAAAAGAAAAATATTCAGTTTTTGAACGCTAAATGCCAAATAAAAGACATCGTTTAGTTTTCATACCATACTCTCTATTCTGAATGGCTAAGAGAATTGGTTGTCTCGAGGGCTTTCATACGAGTTCCCCAAAACTGCCAATATTATTCTGCAACCTTTGATTCTTATTAAATCGATTATTATATATAATATAATAATAATAATAACAATTTTTCCCTTCATCGCCCTGAGTCATCCTCCGACGTTCTCATTTCATACGGAAAATCGAAAGTTAAGAAATAAATTTTGGTAGAATAGGATAGTTTTCCACAACTGAAGTAAGCTGGACGAACAAAATGGCATGAAATTTAATATTTCACAACACATTCTAAGAATAAAAATATTTTAAAAGTTAACTTCAGCAATTCTCATTTGTCGTCCATTAGAGATGTATTTTAATTCGTGTATTATTCCGCTTTCTTCGTAGTTGAGTACAGAACCGAAAACAGGGAAGGGGTGTGGTGGGGTGTGACCATTCCCCCCTCCCCTTTCCATTTCATTTTCTTTTCTTCTTCTCTACTCTAGTTCTCTCTTTGTTTTTTTCAGTAAAGCATTGTGCAAAGCACTGCACCCAACATGTGCTTGTATACGTCTGTCTGTCTGTCTGTGATGAGCTGTGTCTCCACGTAAATTTTAAACCCTCGTCCGATTCATCTGAAATTTGGTCATGCATCCTATGCTTCATTTGTAGAATGAGTTAAAAAATCAGTGAATTTGAACAAGGGGTTCTGGGGATATTGAGCTTCAAAGCTCAAAATTAAAACTACATCATTAGCTGGATACCGTAATCTATATAATTAAGATCGTATTTTTGTTTGTGTGTTTGTGTGTGCGCGTCCGCAGTGGGAATCGCGATAATCCTTATTCTGTTGAAATCCGCAGTGGGAATCTCATAACTCTTAATTCTTTTGTTCGTTTGTGTGTCTCTCAAACTGAATTGTAATGATATATTAGTAATGATCGAACTGTCTTTGCAACAAAGATGTACTGATGACGTCATGTTGTTTTCCAATCACAATATTTTCATGCAAACGGTATCTAGGCCACTATGATCTAAATCTAATGAAAGATTGGGCTAGTATACTAACGGGAAATCGCGTCACTTTCATGCAAATGGGAACTCACAACAATGCTCTATAAAATCGGCCAAATAGAGGGGGGGGGGGGGGCTGTCCTAGTCTATATAACTAAGATCGTATTTTTGTTTGTTTGTTTGCAATGGGACTCTCGATAATCCTTTACTCTATCGAAGTCCGCAGTGGGAAGCTCGATAATTTTTATTCTATTGAAGTTCGTAGTGGGAAACCCGGAAGCTTGGGCGAATGGGCGACGGGCGACTGGTAACTGTGGTGTTTAATTTGTAAGGATTTTTCAATAATAACTGGTAGATGTAGTGACGTCCCAGTATTTTCGTGTAAATGGCATATCACAACAATGCTCCATAAAACCGGCCGTACGGGGCGCTGTCCTAGGTGTCGCAGTATTTTCATGCAAACGGGAAATCACAACAATGCTCTATAAATGCCACAGGTGGGGGTGGGGGAGGGGGCTGCCTTAGTCACTGTTAAGTGAAATAAAAAAAAAGAATTAATATACAATTAAAAGAACTGACACATAAAACAGAACCTAAAAGCACCCTCGTCATGCTTTTAATTAATAGTTTAAGACCATTCATGGAAAAATGTAACTATTTAAGAAACTTCACGGCTTTTTCTTTTACCCAATTTCTTCCTCCCCCCCCCCCTTTTTTTTTTTACTTTTTTTTACCCCGTCTCTCGTTATATACAACTGAGGCCCATTTTTCCAACTGGCAGCTCGATCTTTGTTGGTAATTTGTTAATTTGGTGATAATTTGTTGGTCAAGCCTCATTGAGGAGGAGCGGAGGAGAGAGGGGGGGGGGGGAGCCTTGGCGGCTATTTCATGGGAGTTCCATGGCTGGTTCGATGTGATTACTAAGAATGACTTCTGTGCCACATCAAGCCTTTAGCGCGATCAGCATGAATTTGTTGGTCATCAGGCTCACGGAGGCTGGGCATGTGAGGGACACAAGGGAGCGTGGGTACCTTGTGGGATATGTCAAAGGGCTTTCACAGCTAGTTCCCCTTTCATAGCTAGTTCGATTTGTACTGCTAAGAACGGCTTGTGTATCAAATTTCATGCTTTAAGCTCGATGTGGATGATTTTGTTGCTTAACAGCTGTACTATAGTGACCGCAAAGAGTATACCAACAACAACAACAATGACAATGACAACAACAACAACAAATCATCTTGCTGTGGAGGCCAACCGGATCGGTTGTCCTCAACAACATTTTTTCATGAGGCGAAATAGTTATTATACGACCCCAAATACCGAATTTCGCTGGTCTATTTCATTTCCGGGGGAAACTATAGGGTTTCAAAATTGTACAATTCCCCAACAAGAATAACAACAAAACAATATTGTAGTCACATTAAAATAACGTTCAAAAGGTTCTGGTCCTTGTTAGTACCTACACTTTAAGCTATGAAAATTGAAAATCGGTTCATTGGTTCGATCTCTAGGTGAGAGCAGAGACTCCCAACAACAACAACAACAACAACAACAACAAATGGCCATACTGTGGACGTCGAACGGTTCGATTGTTGTCATTAAAATTTATGATGCAATGAAATAGTTACAGCACGACCTAAATACCGAATTTCATTGGTCTATATCAATTTTGGGAGAACACTAGGATTTCAAAACTTGAAATTTAACATGGAAGTTCGTGCTGAGGCCTACATAAGGACAGCTATGGCGTCCTTGATAAAAATTAAAAATAACAGTCATTCGGCAAAAATGATATGAACTGATCTCGGAAAATGGTAAACAGTATAAGCACTTTTATTACAATTTAAGTCAGAAACTCAATAGTTCTCATTTTTTCATTTATTGTGATCCTCCGGATACGAGTTAAGACCTTTAAAATTTAATTCCGTCTTGTAATAATAATAAGAATTATCCATTGCGTGTCCATTACGTTCTCGTCATAAATAAAATTTTCAATGGGATGGCCGCTTGTTGCCGTCCTTGTAACGATGTGAAATTATGCCAGCGCACTTAAGTCAGCGATAAAGAAAGGGGCCACGCGCGCCACTTAACGATCCTTCTCGAGCCATAAAGTTGGGGGTTGGCCAAGTCACTTGAGGGCGAGGAGGGGGGGAGGTGTTGGGTAAGACGGTTTAGACGTTGTAGCTACGGCCACGTGCCCAAATTCAACGCGTGTTGAGTCTCGAGTTTTCGTCGAAAGGAGGGGCTGTTAATCATCCGACACACTCCATTACCCGGCTAGGCAGAGTTTAAAAAGTGTTAAATTGTACTGAAAGACCAAACTGCTTGCTCTAACCGAACAGCTTAATTAGAAGCTAGGAATGGCGAACGAATTTGGTCGCCATTATTCACACCGTTCGTGTATGTTTCTCACTTGGTTTTATTGGTGTGTATCAAGGGTGGACTGTAACGAAGGGATTAACGGATTAAGGGGTTATGGGATAGTATATAAGTGAACGAGAGAAAGGGTTTGAAGATGATGGAGTGGTTGTAGATGATAACTGGGGTTTTGCACCAATCAGGGGCGCCTCCGCCTTTAAAAAAATGGGGCGAGGGGTAATCGTCTAACTGGAAAATCGTATAATTCGAAGAACGTATACAGCATAACGGAAAATCGTCTAACACGAAATTCGTATAATGGAAAATCGTCTAACAGGAAATTAGTATAATGGAAAATCGTATAATGTTCCTGCCTCCTCCCCCTCGCGCTGCCGCGCTCGCCGCGGCTATACATGTAACATCAGAAACCACAGGTATATTATTGTCCAGTTAGACGTTTATTTATTATACGATATTCCGTTTAGATGATTTCCATTATACGATATTACGTTTAGATGATTTTCCAGATTTTTTATTTATGCAGATATTAGACAATTATCCCATTAGACGATTTTTCAGTTAGACTTTCGTCCGACGCCCCCAAAAAAGAAGGGGGCCATATGCCAGTCAATCAGAGTACGGGGGGAAGGGGGGGGGGGGGGAATAGGATCGCAAAGTTGCGTGCACAGATAGAAAAACTACGCTAATTTCAACATTTTTATTAATTTAATACATACCAGTGTTTGACATGCCAGTATGGCCTTTCACCATTTTCCAAAAGACATTTTTCTACTGTAATCACGGCATGGCCTTGCGAAGGGGGGGGGGGGGGGGGGGGGG
>JAHWFP010003695.1:62921-79446 GCA_023313725.1 Lithobius niger
GGAAAGTTTTCTGGAAAATCCCCCCCCCCCTCCCCCCGGGTCAAACTGTTGCGAACTCACTGTCGGCAAACCGACAAGTAAGTTAAGTCACTTTGTTCTCATTTACACAACCGTTAAAATGAGTACGGGTAGAAAACCAAGAATGCGTATTAAGTTGGAGTGCACTGCATGTAGTTTTGGCAACGATTACCGTAACAAGCATGAAAAGCATTGCCATGGCGGCAGAACGGTCCAAGTCAGACAAACTGATGCTCTGTCAAACCCCTTCGAGTTAGATGGAGCAGAAAAAAGGTGAGGTAGTCAAAAAGTTAACAGCCAACCGAGCAATTAGATATTGGATATATAAAAAATACGAGGCTAACACTAACAGCTACCCTAGAATAAAGTAACTTTTGACAACAAAAAATCCATAAAACATTTGCCGACTCTAGCTAAAATAAAATATTTGAACGTTTTAAGATTGTTTGTTGAAACTGCAAAATAAGGTTTCTACAGTTTGCTCGCGTCACATACGGAGAACTATCTCAATGATAGGCTTGGTTAAAATACCGAATTTATATTCATAGCTCTGCATTGCTGCTAAAAGAAGCAGCTTTCATGGAATGCCGACTTACAGTAAATTATTCTTGAGTTATATCGTGATATTCGAAAACAGTAAAATTTCTTCTCTGCGTGCTGTTAAGTTGAAAATGGTCTTAATAATATAAAGGTTGGAATGAACAAAAAAGACTAATTGGTGCTAGACTACACAAAAGAAACAAGGTCCCATTTTTTGTAATAAATCACTACCTTTTCATACTTAAAAAACTAGCAGTAGGTCATATATGCAGGATCCAGCGGTTTTCTAAAGACACCGTTAGGTCCAACCCCCCTCCCCCTTACACACACAAGAAAAAGGAACAGTTAAAAAGTGTGCATAAATAGAAGAAAAAAAGTAATTCACTAAAAGAACTAGCCGAAACGCATAGAAAAAGCACTGTATTTAGTAAGTAACTTCTTTAATGAAACGAACGTGTGATCGTGTGTTACCTTTTATTGATAAAGGCAAGGTGCAAGGTGCTTCCTGCCGTGCTAAAATCAGTCCCTCATCAGTTTAATATTCCTTCATATCACTCCACTTTGCATTTGTGTGTACCTTTCAACTACGCGAACTGGTTAAAGATTTTCTACAGAATGTAGTTTCCTTCAAAGTATTGTTACAGCCAAGCAGGGCTGCGTCGGCCAGATGATCGGGTGCGGTTAACGCTCGCTAAAACCCATTGGAGCACCTGCCATTTTTCCTATGACCTTCATGAGACTTCACTAGGGCCGAAAATAAGGGATAGTGTAAGTTTATGTGTGTGTTGGGTGGGTGGGTGAGGGTGGGAGGGGTGGTACCCCTGTTCAAAAGTCTACGCGGCCGTAGCAAAAAAAAAAAAATTATCTTTGAATTTTTGGTAAATCGGCTCCCTCTCGGGCCAACTTTCTGTATTCGCCCTTAGTCAGGGCATGGAAATTAGTTTTTTTTTTATTTTAAAAACAGCTCTTTTCCTCCGGTTCATATAATTTCTTTCACTTTTGTGGAGCCTAGAAATGTCTAAAACATATTGTTTGAAGCCAAGAAAGGTCTTTGAATATCTAAAAATCCGTCAGCTTCCGGGGCCCCGGACCCCACTGGGGGAACTCACAGCGCTCCCCCAACCCCCTAGCTGGAGTGGGTAAGTCGGCAAATTTAAGCACATTCTGAAAGAAAAGTCGGTAAATTTTGCCTCTCTGCCCCCCCCCAACAAAATGCCCTTCGCTACGCCCCTGTTGGAATGGCAAGGAAAGACCCAACAAGCTACTTTAGTTAAGGGATTTTAAGGGAAAGCCAAAAAAAAAAGTGCTAATCATTTTAAAAGGTGGTCGGTTTCAAAAACACCCTTGCGGTGTTTTGAATACATTTTTAAAAAGGTTTTCGAAGTGCCTTAAAAGCATCGTGAAAGCCCCGTTATAGCGTCGTAACGCATTATAATTTCGCAGCATTATATTCCAAGTTACCATGAACTTTCAAAGAGTGCTGTTACTGAAGTACGAGGTGAAGAGTGTTACAAAATTTCCTAGACGCCACTTTTTCAGATGGATATTTACTAAGGATTGATTAACGAGATGTAAATAAACCCTCGTGAACGTACTTATGTGATGTATCTAGAAGTATTGATACAATCTCGTTTGGAAGAAGGTATGTCTCCTTAAAATAATCAGGCAAAGCATCGTCAAAAATTGGGAAGAATTGTTAAAAAGGAACCCAGTTTTAAGAACAGGCTTAAAATTGGCGAATTCTCACAAAATCGACGGACGTAGTGCACGCGGGGGGGGTGGGGGGGGGGGGGGGGGAGGGAGGGGGGAGAGGCGAAAGTTGACCAGCTCTAGAAACACGTTCTTGAACATAGCCTAAATACTTTCTAAGGCTGTGTTCAAGAACGGGCTTCAAGAGCGTGAACTGGCGTTGAGTCGGGAGGCGAAACACGCGATTTCTGCCCCAGTCCGCCTTGGCTTGCAGTTGCCGTCTGCTTCACCGCTTCACGCTCGTGGAACGCAGCTCCAACCAAAGGTGCCGCATGCCTATCTTGATTATCTTCCTAAGACGCGGTGTTAGTGGCTCATCGCCCTCCCGTTGTCCGACTGCCTAACGCTGGTAAAGGTCAAATTACTATTATGCCTGGATTGATCGTTACCGGAGTGGTATTTTTCCGCATCTATCTGTTAGGTTAAGACCTAAATAGCGCATTTTTAACGTTTGTTATCCGAGAAAATGGTTACGATCAGTCATTCCAAACTTGATTAAGTGGGGTTGCAACCATGAACGAGAGGTGGAACCAGTGGTTATATTATCATGAACACACCCTTTTATGTCGCTCCTGATATTAAAGTGGCACTATCACCGATTGAAAAGCGAACGAATATACCATGGCGCCATCCAGCGGCAGTGATATTGTTAACTTTTACAGCTTACTCACAGGTGCACGGGCATGTACCAAATTTTCACTCAATAATTAAGGAGGTCGTAGCTTGTTTGTTTCGTTAAAAGAAATGCCGTTGTGCATTCCTTCGCTTGGTACAAGCAAGTGCTAGATTATACTATATAGCGCTAGATTCTGTAGACTGTCAGTCGGTGATAGTGCCACTTTAACCTTTCACCTTGTCATTTAGTAAAAAAAGAAGATACACAATGGCGCCAACATTATGAACAGCTAAGTATAACAAGTGAGCAGCAATTTCTGACGAAAAAAAAAATCAAATGTCATAATGAATTCATTTCCCCGACTGATGATGGTATTTGGATTTTTTCGTCATTACTTTTGCTCACTATAACTTTTCTATTCTTACCTGTTCACAATGTTGGCTCCATTGTGTGTTTTTGGTTTATTACTAATATTTACAGCTAATTCTTTTTCTTGTGATTCGTTATTTATTATTTATTTGAATCAAACGAGTTGGAAAAGCTTTATTTATTCGTTTATTTATTTGATTTTTTTCTCTTCAACTATCAGAAGAACCCTTCTCCGACACTGTTTAAGTTCTGCTCGCAGTACGTAACTTTAAATCTACCCTCAAACCAAAACTTGTACAAGAGAAGCCACCAAGTTTCCAAAAAAAGATCAGCTTTCGAAAGTAGTGATATCATTCAACCAGGTAAAGCCACCAAAGTTAATCCTATTAGCCAAGTTAATCGCACCGACTAAAATCGCACCGACTAATCGCACCGACTAAGTGCGCATGCGTGGCCTATCTTGAGTTCGCTGCAGCACAAACACAGATAATCGATTTTACGTTTTTGGTAGCAGAGTGCCTTGTTGATATCCAAAATGGTTACAAAAACAATGGCGGCCGTCGATTATTGAAGCCGCTCTCTCCAGGAAGATGCAGCCGCTCATAAAATACTTACAGGACTCAAGATACGCCGCGCATACAATAAAAGTTCGAGAGTTAAATGAAAACCAGAATATTACTACTTGTTTTGGACGTTTACTGTTTGGTCGTTTTCATTTAACGTCCAAAGTATTATTCGGTGCGATTAACTTGGCCCCCTTTATTTAGTTCTTTATTGGATTTTTGTTTCTTTAAATGTCAGAAGAACCCCTCCCCGACGCTGTTTAAGTTCGGCTCGCAGTACGTAATTTTAAATTCTTCGTTCAGGAGCAAACAGCGCGTCAACATTATTTTTTTCTGTCTGTAGCCGAGTTACAAGGTCTGCACCTATCAGCGATCAAGTTCATTATTAATTTTGACTGCAGCTTGAATTCCAAGTGTCGGCCAGATGGTGAGTGTAAAAAAAAAACCAACAGGGGTGCCGACGGGCACGAGCGCTTGAATTAAAATACATAAACTCAATAACGATTAAAAAAAAATAAATTAAAGCAGCGGCATATTAAACTTTGGCCGCTTATAGGTTAGGAAGTTAATCAAAAATAGCATCACGAAAAATGTACACAAAGAAGACAAAAAAAAAGTACCGTTACCTTGATGAAAACGGTTACGAAGCTCGTGTTAAAAAAAGGTAACGCTTACGTCAGAAGGCGCTGGAAAATAAAAAATTAATTTGTAAAGTAAACCAAAGATTAAAAGCGTGAAATTAGAACCCCCCCCCCACCCCCACCTCCAACTTGAGACATGATTATGTATCAAAAACCAAAACTGGTTAAAGGGCCGCCAAGTTGAGAATGGTTTGGACCTTGTAAGGATATCAACAGACCAAACAAAAACAAATCAAGTCGCGTAAAATGATACATACCAAAACGTGTTACTTACTTATATCGAAATTTTGCACTATAATTACGTGCGAGGCTGACAGCTAGAAACTATAGAATGGCGTATTTATTTTGTAGATGCAGGCTTTCAGCGCTGAGCTGAATTATTTCAAAGTGGATAGCAACAACTACTGCATGCGCGCGCGTTCACACCTTTGCAAATGAAAAAAACAAATTACTGTCAACAATTATTCACCAAGTTAGGCAACAAACACCATATCAATTCAGTCGAGGACATAAACCATTATGGTGCGACGCCATAGCCATAAACAAGAACACAACTGTGATCTATGGAGCTTGAGTTTGTACGGTATATGTGATAGCGCATATTGTTGTTGAACATTTGCAAGCCAAGGCTCGAATGTTCAATGGACTGCAGTGGTGGGCGGATTCCCCCCCCCCCCCCTTCGCCCAAAAAAAAGAAGTTTGTGTGGCGGGAGGAAGGGTCTTTAGTTTAGACTTATTTATGCAATATTTTTTTGGTTTAAATAACGGTATGCAGTTTCTGTTACCGGCACCCTAGTTTTACTGGCGAGACCAAAATAAAAAAAAATACAACTATAACAACCACATATAAAAACACAACTGTGATCTATGAAGCTTGGTTTTGTATTGTTACATATTGGATTCTACAGGGTGATCCACAAAAAAAATGACGATCCTACATTTTCTAAGTCCAACTTTTCTAGTTAGCACCCCTCAGAATCAGGATAGGACAGAAATCAAATCTAATGGAAAACATGGCAACATTTAAAGAACGAAATAATCACGAAAAGAAACAAGACAAAAAAAATGTAAAAAAAAGACAAATAACTATGCAGGTTATATGCAACCCTATTGACTGATATAACTAAATTAAGACTTCACATTAGCTACACAACCCCCTCCCCCCCCACTGCCCCTACATTAACATTTTGCATGTGTAAATTGCAGTGCAGGTGGCCTATGCAGTGGCCAATTTTGATGACTGTGTGTATGGTATTGTCAGTTTCAGGCCAGCCATCCATTTTTGTCAGTTTTGTCAGTTTCGTGTGGTTTTGTGTGGTTTTGTTGTTATTGTCAGTTAGGCATTTCATACTGTGGTAGTTAACTGGTTGGGGTTTGGCATTTCATATTGGGGCAGTTAATTGGTTAGGTTATGATAATGATGTTTTAACGAGTTTCCGCAATTTGGGCTCAATTTGTAGTGCCTTCCGTGAAAATTAAAGGTAGGTTTTTTCTCTTTTTTTCGAATTTCAGGCCATGTGCGTAAAGTATTTTCGCCGGTAACCTTGACCATGCTGATTTGGTTTGCAATCTTCGTACAAAAGCATGAGGGAAAAAAGCGTAGCACGCCATGTTGCAACAGTTTTGATGATCTTGCCAGAGAGTGAAACTTATCCTTCAAAACAGCAATATAACTTAATTTCACTGGCTTCTTATTTTAGAATAAGACTAGAGGAAGCCCGTGCTATGCACGGGGCCGGTCACGTTTCCCGGGACACATTTCCCGGGACATTTTTCCGACGACTTGTCAGATTGATCGACCACTCATGCCTGGCTCCTTTTTGGCTGCAGGTAGAGTGGGAGAGAGTGCATTTTCAATGCGGGCGCGAGGAGGGGAGAAGTGGTTTTCCTTTAGGCTTTCCTTTAGGCTTTCCTTTTAGCCGGCCTCCGATATTATAATAAAGATAGATTAATGCATTATACGGCTTTTAAGAAACATTTTATAATATGTGGTTTACAAGCCAGTAAGAAGCCATTAAGATCATTTAATTATTTTTTTTTACGTAGTAAGTAATTCGACTTACAGGTGCTTTTCACTGAAATTTGCCTGCGAGCTATAGCCTAGTCAACGAATCCTAAGTTTCGTTCACATTCACATCTTGGTGGCTACGCAAAATGTTCGCTGCTTTTCTCACGTAATTATATCATTCACGTTTTATACTCTGGTCGCAGTGCTGTAAATATGTGTTTACATTGAAGTAACGGGTTCAGTGAGTTATCTTTATGCCAGTGGAGGATGTGGCCATAGCGATTAAGGCGATATGCAAGTGATCTGGGGGCGAACTGGGTAGCCGGTTCGAATCCGGGTCATGCCACTCCGACGAAACGTAAGTGCATAAAGGTGGCTTACTGAACTACGTTATTTCTAGTGTATGATTATCGCTGTTGGCTAATTACCAATTTTCCTTAATATTATTTCCAGCGATTTATGTCTATTTATTTCAGACTATTCCACACATTCACAACTCTAATGGCAAAATCAAAATGTACAGTTTATTTTTGCACTGCGTACCAAGTGTTTTGAATAGATCCAGATGGATATAACTGACGATGGTGCTGTCGTTGAATCTCGGTGGGTGCCACACTAGCGTGAGTCTTAATCATTTCTACCTTCTTTTGTTCCGAATGAAACCATTTCTCCTTTCTCGATCTCCCAAGAGACAAACAAAAGATGCATCATTTGCAGATGGCTGCATTTTTAGTGAAAATGGATACCCGGCTACCATGGCAACCGAGGCTGAATTGAGCTTAGACTATTTTTAAAACGAGCGGAAAGCCTCGCTGTTTCCCCCGCCAAAAGCCCGACTTTGTTTCCTGCATATTTATTATTCATATTAAGAATACAGAACACATTTAAACAGAGATTAAGATTTTAATGGAAGTTTCCTACGTCGCCACGGGATGAATCCGCGTTTCTTTGTGTGCAGCGCACAACAACAGCTTAAACATGACAGGCAGCTTCGTCTTGGGTTTCAAACTGCTTGGGATTAAAGTCATTTCGCGTTATTTAAATTTTTCTGCGGGTAAAGAGATGAGTTTCACTTGGCAGCGATGGTCGCTTTTTATCTACGTTTATTCTGGTGTTATTACCGGCTAATTTCCATTTTAATAAATATTTAGCGAAATAAACACCTCGCTCTTCCGAAAGTAGGTTTGTCGAACAGACTCGTCTGTTCGTTGCTACTGTGTGCGAATAAAGTCAAGGTTTTTTTTTTTCCCAGCAGTACATAAATTTTTATTCAGATTGTATCCCGAAATTCTTTAAATAGAATTGTATGGGCACATTTGACATCGTTTTTATCCTGGACTGAACAAATTACACAGAAAAACAAAAATAATACAAATTACAGCAAAATGGGGTTTAAGTGGTACTGTAAAAAGTTTACAAACGGAACAAGAACAAGATAATCTATTAAGTTGGAATTTAGTACGCTGTATGTTCAAACACTCCACAAACACCGAGTTTGGCAAATTTTCGAAAAACAGATAATGGAAAAAAAACCCGCGTTCGTCTTCTTCCGGCCTAATGTTTTCCCAAGTTCAAAGTAATTCGTCGCACAATTTCTTTCATAACCTATTAACATTTTGCCATTGTTTGATAATAGGTAACTAATCTATTTATTCTTCAGTATCCAGTTTTTAATGGAATTCTCTGCAATTCTTATACTTGGCAATTTTACGTATTAGTTCAATTGGCAACCTATTAAATATAGTACCTTTATAGTACATTTGTGTTTTAATCCATAATTATTCTTTATTAAAGGTATTTTCAGTCTTAATGTGTTTGTTCGAAGAAAATTAATTTTATGAGTATAATGTCATAGTCAAACGCGGATCAAGAGATGGGGCGATCGTCCATCCTAAAACTTAAAAAAACACACAAGCTGATAATAATGTATATTGTTTGTTTAAAATCATCTTCACTGACTGTGTAAATATCAGTATTATGTTTCCATATACAGAAAGAGGCACACTTACAAAAGCATCACAATTACAGGTTTTTTACGTCGTTTTGTCCTTTTTTCGCTTTCGTCCACTTTCATTTTGCTTTCTTCCAATGTTATACTATGCAGAATACAAAAATGAACGATGGCAAAAAAAAAAAGACGAAACCAACGTAAAAACCGGTAAAAATGTTAATTCTTTACCTTACTGTTTCAGAAATGTTTCTCAATTTGTAAAATAGTAAAAAGCTCGAAGACATAAATCCACAACATGAAGGATCGAATAGGTCATAATTGAATAACAAGTCTTTATGAATAAAACGAATTTATTATGACTACAATTTTTTGTTTAAACCGGAATTGGTGGGTATACAAAAGGCTATCTTTTACTAGTAAAAAAAAAAACAGTGAAAACGAGCATGCGTTACGTAATTGCTTCAATTTCCCCAGCACTCCTCCCCCCCCCCTCCGATCCCGAAAATTTGGGAGCTGGAACCACGATTAGAAAAATTATACTTTCGACCCCTAGCTGATGCGAAATCGCCCCTACTAAAATTTCATCCTGGATTCGCTACCGCCGCACGTCATTGCACGAATTTCTGTGTCACGATTTATTTAGAAACAGAGAAACCTGGGTTTTCAGGTTAGAATCCTCATTATGTATTTACCGAGCTCTAAAGTGCGTCATGTTTTATTAAGGCTTTCTACAATTGTAAATATGATTCTTTATTTTATTAAGCCGTTCCAGTGAAACATTTAGTGATTTGCAATTTGTTTGATTAGAATGACGTCAATTTATCCACAAGAGACGCAGAACGGAATTAGCGCATCAAAGTCATCAAGTCTACCGATTTGTTTGTTTTAAAACGCCCCTACGTCTCGCCGAACAGTCAGTTAACTAAACAGCAGAATTCGTTTGCTCGGAAACTAAACTGAGTTTGGTTAAATATCATTGAGTCGGTTTACGTCATCAAATATGTTAATTTAAACTCCTCTGCTTTGACTACTTGACAGGTGTGATAGAAATGGTCAAAGTTCACAGAAACGGGAAAGCCAGTCGAAAAGACCAAAAAGAGTTCAACCAAATATGAATCGACCTAATTTTGGTTTAGCAGGGCATCTGAATTTAATGGGTAATTTTCCAGTTAATGGGTGATTTAATATTTCAGTTACAGTCGGTCGGTGTGGGAAAATTTTGCGGAATGGTTCGCATGAAATAACCGGAATAGCTTCAAAGCCATTTAATTTGCTACCCGGACCACCGCACTGTGGCGGAGGTTGGCGCTAATGATCTAGCTGCTGACGCGCCATTAAGCCTCCACCCCTCCCCCCTTCCCCATTCAATTTTACTTTTGAATACAGACTGCATGAAACATCCGACCAACTTGACTAGAGAATAAACTGAAACTAAAGTAAAGAAAAGAAAACTTGAAGAAAAGGGAAAAAAAAGACGAGAAAAGAAAATTTATTTAAAGAATAGCTCACAAGGTAAGGATTAACGCAACAAACAGTCTGCATTAAAGACTGGCCTTGAGAGAATAGAAGCAACACAAATCAGAGACTGCACCGGCTGGGACTCAAACTCAGGACTTCCCGCCAAATTGTTTGCTTCATTAAAGCAACATAACGCTTGCCTTATAACCTTCCGCCTGCCTTATAACAGCTACACGTCGATCGCATCCGCGCATTAATCATAGTCAAGGTCAACTGAGACAGTAGCTTCGTTCCATGCAGCGAAAAACGTATAACTACTATCTATGTTGGCATTGTGCCTAATAGACAAGCCAGCGTGAACGCATTAATTGTGTCGTCACAAACCGGAATGATTCTCGTATTTTAAAATCACAATTTATAATTTTCTAGGCTAGTGTCTTACAATTTTGCTTCGGCTATCTATTGGAATAATTAATTTTAATTTTTACCGCATTAGACTTTTAGATTTTTGATCTCATGGTAGTTATTAGAAAATTAGTACATGTACACACAGAGATGAAACATCATGATTATTGTAAGCGCGCAATGCATCATATACTGCGGGACGCAGTAAATAAAGTTAACAATTATTCAACAGAAAATCTCCTAGACGCCACATTTTATCATACACGGCGATAGCCATGTATATATATGATTGAAGTCCTCTCTCCAGCAAAATTAAAACTATTAATTTCTCCGCTTCTATTTAATATATTTCGACCAAACTTCGCCAAATAGCAGATAGCAACTTTTCCAAACTTTACACCAACTTATATGCAATTCCGTGCTAGAGTAAACGTAGGAAGCCACACGTAAATTTGAAAACTGTTCACTTCTTGTTGTTGTTCTGGTTCTTGTTCTTGTTTTTCTTGGCTGACACGGTTTCAGAAAAAACTACTGCACCTACCTAAAATCTGAAACATGATCTGAGCCAGAAATTTCCCTGGGCTTCAACCTCACAGGGACCACTTTTTCAATTGGTCGATCCATTCCGGAGTTACGGGACCCTAAACGATCATTTTGATTGTTTTACATTGTTTTAACTATCAAAGGGTTTACCGAGCGTTAACCACTCCTGGTCATCTGCCCGAAGCCCTAAGGCCCTATTTAGGGAACAATGCCACTCAGCAAACTGCAGATCCATTCATCGTGCATGCAACAATCGACTGCATGCGTAAACCTTTACAGCGCGACACCATAGCCGTAAAAAAGGTACACGGATTACAAATAAAAACGTCAAGTGTGCCGTAAAAAAAGGGGTTATATGATTAAAGTTTCATTTTACTTGTTAAAATCTACATGGATAAAAATTGGTGATTTTTACTTGAAATAATCAAATGTATAATTCAGAAAATTGCATCTGTTTGAGTGGTATTGTGCTTTACCAATCATATATTTTATGTAAACACAACAGCACTTAAACAGATCCAATTTTCTGAATTGTACATTTGATTATTTCAATTAAAAATCACCAATTTTTATTCGTGTACATTTTAACAAGTAAAATGAAACTTCAATCATATAACCCCTTTTTTTACGGCACACTTGACGTTTTTGTTTGTAATTATTATTATTACACAAATGACGGCAAGAGCATGGCTCATAATGCCCAAGAAAAACAATAACATCAACCAATGGGAAACAATGCACCGTAGCGTGCTTTAAACTGATTGGTGGAGGTGGAAGAAACGATCTCTTGAGGTAGATGATTCCAAGAACGGATAGTTCGATTGGTAAAGAAATGTTTCCTGGCCTCAGTACGGATGTTTTGCTGGAAAAGTTTAAGGTTGTGTCCACGAGTTCGAGCGTCGCGTCGTAGCTCAAAGAAAGTGGTAGAAGAAATGTCGTAATGGTTGTTGAGGATCTTGAATGTTTCGATGGCATTACCCCTATCGAAGCGTTCGACAAGGCTTGACAGGTCGAGAGCACTTAGGCGGGACTCGTAGGGAGTGAAACGAAGGCCAGGGCACCACTTAGTGATTTTCCTCAGAGTCTTTTCAAGAATATCAATTGATTTTGCACAATGAGGTCTTGCACAATGAGACAGTAATAATGCCGTTTTAAAAAGGATTTTTAGCAAGGGGAAAGACTAACGATAAGTAAATAGACCTTTGGGGCCGTACTTGATGTGCGGGATCGAGAAAAATGGCGCTGGGAGGTATATCCCTTTAAAACTTATTCAGTTCAACTTAAGGTCATGCAGACCGAAAAGCATAAATCAACCTTCTCAATTTTCCATACTTATGTAAAAATCTAGTAATCTAACTTCTTAACGGAATAAAAAGTTAGAGGAATTTTAAAACCAGAAACCGTTCTTTATCTGAAGAGCTCCACAGTTAGGCTATTTCCCACGTCTCGTAGCAACTGCCCTTGTATTACGTATACTGGAAAAGCCTTTATAAAATAAGTAACTAATACAGAGTAGCCAACAAGTGCATGTGAAAGACGAAATGACGACGTTTTGGTTCTTAGATCGGAGCCGTTCTCAAGTGAAGGGGGTTTCAAGTGTAACGGCTCTGATGTAGAAGCCGAAACGTCGTGATTTCGTCTTTTACATTCTCTTGATGGCTACTCTGTTTTATTTGCTTACTCAAGTTTTTTAGCTATCTGCTTTTTACAAGGCTTTAGAATACAGGTCTTCAATGTTTGTACAGAAACCGAGGGTTTATGCGATTCCAACCATAAGACGACAAAACTCCTATCGGGTCTTAAGCAGGACCGGATTAACACTGAGGTAAATGAGGCAGCTGCCTCGGCCCCCCTCCCGCCCCCCCAGACAGTTTAGGGGCGCCACAACTACTAATTTTTCTCAAATTTTTTTTTCAAATGTTGGGTTCGTGGTGATATCTTGTATCTTCTTTACTAGGAACTGCGCCGGACCGAACAACAGTCAGGGTTAGACATTTTTAAACTTTTTTTTTTTTAATATAATCACTTTTTTTCAGAATGAATGGGAGTTTAAATCCAGAAACGGAACGGCGTCTCCATTTTCACTTAAAAAAACCTTGGACTTTCAGACATTTTCAGGTTTGCCAAATTTTTTGTGGGCTACTTGCCTACACTGTATAAATTGACCCCCCCCCCCCCGCTTCCTCGTACAACGTTATGTCTCGGACGACCACACAATGTCCTAATCCGGTCCTGGTCTTAAGCCCTAACCAGACAGTAAAAGTTCCGTGTGAAGCGATGCGTTGCTACGTGCCTACAAGGTCAAAATTGCTCCACTCTAGCAGCCGTGGGTAGTATTCAACTTCACTATAAAGCAGGTCCGTCAGTTTTACGTCCCTTCCCTTTCGTGGTTTCTTTTTCAGCTGGGTGGCTTGGCTTGACGCCTCTTTGCCTCTGTGATTTATCTCGGTGGGCCCTCTTAATGATGTTCTAAGGTGTTTACATGCATTTGTTGTTTAAATTTTTGTGTGGTGCTTATGACACGAGTTTCCTCGTGTATTAATTTTTTTCTGTGTTAATTTTCATTTTATTGCTGCAAACATATGTTAGCAGTTGATCGATTTTTTGTGTCTTAAGTGTTAAATACGAAGTTTTTTTTTCCCCAAATGAGTAGCATTTATGGAAATTTGGACTTTCCCTATTTAACGGGTGGGGATGAGGACTGCGCCTGTTCCGGCGTTCATTTGGTGTTTATTTCTCCAAACGGCAAGGGCGGATACAGAACAAAGTCTTGGAGGGGCCGCAAGGTGATTTTTCTCTGGTTTCGTGCATTTTTTTTTCTTAATTTAACTGCGTTTTTTCAACAATTTCCGCAGTTTTTCAAATTTATTTGCCTTGGAGGGGGGCCGCAGCCCCCTCGACCCCGCCCTTGGATCCGCCCTTGCCAAACAGAGAGGGCTAATGTGCGACTTGAAAGACGTTTTTATTGCATTTTGATGGGAAAGAATACGGAGAGGATTTTTCGATGCGGGCATCGTAGTTCCCTACTCTTTTCTCAGAAGCACCAAAGCACCATCAGTCCGTCATTTCCATCGTGTCCAAGGGCGGAAAAAAGGTGAATATTTCAGTTTCTGTTAGTTGCATCTATTAATAATCAAGTGCGCATGACGAATTCATTGTGTCGTGATATGAAAGAATTCCTGAAGAAAATTAGAAAGCTCCGTCATATGTGCGGCCTTATTATTTTAAAAAGGCAACTAGCGCTGTCAAGGGTGTGCTTGCTTACTAGCCAATGTCATTTCATAATTGCGTGATGAAGATAAATGGGTCCTTCTTTAAAAAAAAAATTAGAAGTGAGATTTCACTGTATAACACGAACTGAACCAAACTTGGAATGAAAAATTAGGCACCGTTGTACGCTAATGCCTGTTTAGTATTTTTCTTATCTCAAAGATGTAATTTCGAGTCCGAAAGATTTCGCCGTTGTATGTAGCTAATTATTTTCTATTCGCGTGTCATCAATCAGTGAAATTTTAAGGAATGCTGCCTTGTATGGATTTTTAATTCCAAGTTACAAGTTGAAAAAGAAGGATAACGCCGTCCGTATATCGATCAAGAAGGAAAGGAATATTGATTCCCACTGTGGTATTCTGCTACAAAATTGCGTTTTTCTTCCGTTTTCTGGTTACTGTAAATAAAACCGAAACATAAGATGTAAGGTATTAGTTGAAAGAGAATACGACGTTGGAGTGTAAAGCTAATTAATTAAACCTTAAATGAATTTTTTGTCGATTTCTAATCCCGATACTGAAAGGGCTATTGTAAATGTGAATTGCATAAATAACTGTGCCCGCATAATTCTATTAATAGGTGTTATGATTCATTCTGCGTTTTTCTGAGTGTTTAAAGATATGTTGTTGTATGTTGAAAGAAAAACAAAACCGAATCAAGCGATTCAACCAATCGATTTATCAGGAGCTGTTAATAAATAAGTGGGTTTTTTGTTTTCCTACATTCCCTCTGTTAGAAAATTTCGGGATCTCTTCGTATCCCCCCCCCCCCATTGGGGTATCCCCCCCCCCCCCCCCCATTGTAAACAAGCAAGATTTCATCCCCAAGTATGGATGGTGAAACACGGCCTCGATTTTATTGAAAGATCATGCTGAAGGAGCGTCAAGGGACATAAAGGTTTCCTCTCCTGTGTGTCCTCTCTCTCCCACCTCTGCTCCCCCACCCCACCCCCGTCCCAACGTGAAGAATTTTTTTTCTCACACTCCTACATTCTTAGCGTGAATGGACCGACCAGCCGACGTTTACACTGTTGAGCAGAAGCTCCGCACCACGCTGGCTTCAACAGCAGCAACAACGTACTGCAGAAAAGTCCATTCGTTCCGCACTGGTCAGTTTGGGAAGTTATAGGCAATGAAATTTGCCGCTCAAACTGTCTTGTTGCTGCGTTTGTGGTTTTGTTTTTGTTTTAATTTCTACATTGAGTACGTCCTCCGAAGGTTAGCAAAATATTTCAGTGCGCTTCTTGGAATACAGATTGTTCATTAATAGAAGCAGTGCCGCAATTAAGGGGGGGGGGGGATGCAAAGGGTGCCAGGCACCCGGGCCCAGGAGGCAAGGGAGCCCTAAATTCAAAGCAGGGGGCCCAAATTTGTTCCTAAAACTGCTGTAAAAAACGCCACAATCTGCCACTCAAAATTGATTAGCCTGCATTTTGCTCTTGTACCCCCCCCCCCCCCCCGCCCCTTTGAATAAGGCTGGTTGCGACACTGATAGAAGAAACATGCTTACAAATAAAAATACCGCGAGGACTCATACAGTTAGTTGAATTTCCATCAATGGTTAACAACCATTAACAGGTAGGCGTGATGAGTGTACTTTCAGGTCTCGTTTTGTGTGTAAAAATTCTTTAGTTGTTCATCATTAAATTCTGAGTAATTTTCCGGGATAGTTATTATCACTAATGTCGGGTTAATGTCTCATTAATATTAATATTAAAATGGTTTACAATCAAATTTCCCGAAATGCCTTGCTTTGTTTTATTATCATAATAACATTAATATTTTACAATCAAATTCCTCGAAATGCCTTGCGCAGTCTTATTAACATACGAAGTTAAATCCGTGAATAAGGCGTTGTATGGATACGTCAAATTTTAAATGAATAGCATATTGGTTACAAGCATCTCCTTCTCATCCGATGGATGCCTCTAGCTGTGCTTAGCTGTGCTTGGCAAGATGGCCCGATGGTTACCATGACTATCTCCTATGCCACACGTCCCAGGTTCGTGCCTGAGCTCAGCCCACCACTGGCGTTTTGAGAAAGAGAAGGCCCTGTGATGCCTCCTGATCACGTCGATTGTGGCTTGAAAAAGATCCAAGATTGGAATTACCTTCTCAAACTCTCTCTCTCTCTTTCTGGCAGTGTGGCTTCGACTGGGGGTGCGGCAAACCTCCAAAGTACTTGGTGATCGTCCAGTGGCCAGCCTGACACGTTTCGTAAATTCCGTAGTTCTCGCAAATCCTGCAAAACATGGTGACGAATATGTTCTCGATGACCTGAGCGGCTCATCAGTTATACGAGGCTGCTTCACCTTTTGATTGTTTTCCTTCTCCTGGGTTACACATTAGATTAAATGAGATAAGATTTATTTAGGAGCGATGGGTTACACATTCG